>BSQZ01000002.1:10130000-10147500 GCA_033239005.1 Lamellibrachia satsuma | reverse complement strand
TTTAAATGTATAATTATAGACGTGATTGATGAAAGGTTTGCAGATTTATCCAGATCATTATATCCTGAGTGGAATTTGTATTGTATCTATAACGACATATTATGCCAACATATTGCATCAGACCAGGTCAACGAAAAACTCCTCCCGGATAAATAGTAGTTAAAACACTACCGCCACCTGGAGGCTTCCACATGTGTTAGCGGGGGGGGGGGGCGGCGGCTCATGCGTAAAGTAAATCCCACGGCACCGGAACGTTCACGCATATATGCATATATAACATTACTTACATGTACTTGCAGGCATGTAGGCATAGATAGCCATGTTGACGGGTGGTTTTTTGACCGGTGATCACGCGGATTTAAAATGGCGGAATACTGAGTGACTCTGCCTTATGGTGGATATGCCTTGTATGGATTAGGTGTAAACTGCTCCACATAATCTAGGGTGGTGTTTCGCGTTATTAATAAAAAGGTAATGTGTGACATTTAGTAGAACGATTAATGTTGTCTTACACGTATAAACATACTGTTCATGATGCTTTGTCTTCTGTCGGAAAAAACCCTAGAAAATATCATTGGGAAGAACAGCAAAATACAGCAGAAAACATTGCACAAAACGTCAAGTTGCTATGAATGGTCTTACGTAAATACTGTATCGTAACATGAAACGTTATTGTTATAACTAGCCGCAATTCACGGACATTGAGGTGTGATTACTGTAATAGAAGACATAATTGAGCTGACGCAGAACTTCCTGTTGTTGTGAATAGGACATTACGTCACACAATCAAAGGCTTACGCACTGAGATAATAAACTCCTAAGAAAACAAGGTAATGGACAAGTGATGTTGTCACCATGTTGTCCTTGTCCGTTTTAGGGCTACAACCTAACGATTAGGACGACGAAAAGCGCCTGGCAGAAGATGCTGTGTGTTCAAAGTGTTCTCTAGTAAACCACTGGCGCGATATTCTTGACTGTAGTTACATGCATGGGCCCAAAACCATGATTTTTGTATCCTTTAAACTTATGAAGCAGCGAAAAATCTTGAGAACCCGGGTTCTGCAGCACGTCAAGAACAGGGTGTTGGGCAGATCCGATAAGTAATGTGTATTTCCAAGTCGATGAGCCGTTGGATGGGTGCGCGGAGGAGCTGAGGTGGAAAAACGAGGTAATTTAGATATTTTTAGACGAAGCTGGAAAGCCACGCTATTTCCTGCTAACGGAGAAGGAACTGTACCCACGCTGTTGACGAGGAAACCGATAACGCTTATTTCTGGAGAAATGCTGATTAGAACATTGATTGAAATTGCCTTGGCGTTCTTGCAGGAGTACAAATATGTCGGTTTCTTACGTGATTTTTGTGCAGATCTTGAACATTATGCGATATCGGACTCGGAGACAATGTAGAGTTTGTGGTACTGCTTGAGTGAGAGAAACAAAGAGCTCGAGAGTCACTCAATGCCATAGAGTCACTCACTGCCACACATAAAACAAGTAGATCAATATGAGGACTTCAGTTGTATTTCTCAGCTAACAAACACCAGTACACAGAGCGGACTACTATTTTTGTTTTTCCTATATTCAGTTGCGATATTGAAGTGAACTTAGGAAGAGAGATATTATCCAAAATAATGCAACATACCCGGCAGGCAGAAGCAGAGCGATTTGCCAGGGCTCAAACGTCTTGCTGGTTCTAAATTCCCCGCTACGCGTCGCTAGTGTACACGATCAGCCGGTAAGAACAGTTGACGTAATAAGTAGTTGGGCAGGTAGGGCTTCAGTCCAACCAATAATTTTTGGGAAAAGTTGTATACGACCGTCCCAGTCAAGGGATGAAGGTAGAAGGTAGGATTGTTAAATTCAGCCTTCAGACGAAACCTATGTGACTGTTAAACTCTGCCTACTGTAGCACCGAAGCCGATTTAGGAGCACCACAGGCGTTTCTGCAATACCGCAGGCGTTTCTGTAATACCGCAGGCGTTTCTGCAATACCGCAGGCGTTTCTGTAATACCGCAGGCGTTTCTGCAATACCGCAGGCGTTTCTGCAATACCGCAGGCGTTTTTGCAGTTCCTGGCATTTCTGCAGCACTGCAGGCGTTTTTGCAGCACTGCTACCATTTGTTTCTGCACCTCTGCTGGCCCTTCTGCAGTACCGCAAACATTTAGGCAGCACCGCAGGCGTCTCTTCATGTCTCGCTCTCGTCGACTCCATATCATTTTACTCGACACTGACTCCTCGTAACATGTATGCTACCAATACGACGCGACCAACCCGCGTCCGCCTGTAATTTAACCAGCATCTGAATGAGAAAACGGATAAATAATAGCCATCATTCGTTCGTCGCTAATGAGAATGTGCTGATTCGTGCGGGCAGAATTACGCCAGCCTGGCGACCGCCAATCGCGATTGTGCGGGGAACGCGTGGGGGGAGAGTCCGCGGGAGAATCCACCGATCAGACGGACTGATTGGGGCGACGCACCTAGTGCCTACTAAACCATTTATTCAGCTATTTTGGAACAGAATGACCAATATGTCAACATTTACGGCATAAAATAACACTCATCCACCGTCCAAATGCATGTGGTGCCACATAACGCCTCGACCAGCATGACACATTGGCTAACAGAAACGTAAACATGAAATGGACGTTGACAATAAATACGTGCTCATTAATTGAGATCAGCCAACGCAGATTAGACGTATCACTGTTCTAGTTATTACTGACCCAGTAAACCATTGAATACGTCAGCGTTACAACAGTAAACACGGCAACAATATACCTGTATGTTAATGAACATAATATTACATTTTGACGAAACATCATCAATGCATTGTTTGGGTAATTACGCTCGAATGAGCGTTCATACAAATATGTTTTTATATGGCGTAGTATAGATATTAGGACCACTAAACGCCATGTGTACACTTCCACTATACTAAACAACAGTAGCCGCATAAGTTATATAATTTCAGAACCACATAAGCTACAACCATTAAATATCTTGAATTAGTTGTATCGTCAATATATAATTTAATCCAACATATCACTCAACACAAAGGACGTGTCTTTCTGAGTCACATTTAAAACTAAAAGATTTGAACATCATTGTGCACGTTACGGTGTCCGTCTTCAAATATTTTCATAACTTGAACCTTATTTTCCTTGTCCTAAGTCTCTTGCCATGTTTAATACGTCCCACAAAACAAGCACATAACACTGCAAAATACATGTCAATAAGAAATGGTTTTGTCATGTGAAAGACACTTCGTGGACACTATGCTTTTGTTGTTCTTCTCTTGTCACCGAAGTCTGGGGTAAAGCTACCACCAATATTGGTCGTCTGATATTCCACACCCAACATAACGTTGTAATTACCATTTCTCGCGAACCGTGCCACACACTATCCCCATATTAATGAACCCCATATCCTTGTCCAGAATTGAGAGGCGTTAGCTAAGATAATGCAACGGCTAAACGTCCTGGACTTTAACAAACGTATACCTAAAACAGGATTCTCAGAACGAGGCAGCAGTGTGTTATCTGGATGGATATATCCATGCCGATAAAACACACCACTCGTTCTGAGAATCCAGCTGACGTTTGAATCATTTCGAACGCGACCGAGCACGTTAGTTGGCATAAACACGCGATTGTTAGGAAGGCTTTGCGTGTTGCTTTGTTGCATGTTTACAAATATAGGAAGTGAAAAAGTATGTTAAAATTGTATCTGGCTGGTAACAATCTCGTGACATGAACAAACAGTGTATTATTGCCTAACTGCATCAACTTTACGATAGATAGCAAAAATAAATGTCACGAGGTAGAATTGCATAGGCAACTAACAGCATCTACAAGAACGTATTTATCAGCGGCCAATGATTGTACCAAAATACTGCGAACTGTGTAAATGCTAAATATCCTAATATTTTCATATTTTTTAACAGAACAAACACATATCTACCCAGGGCTAATTACACATCTGGAAGGTGTTTTAGGAAAATCCTTTTACATCGTTTCAAATACTGTGGTACTGACAACTAGCATGCACACACTGAATTGGATTGCTTGGCGTGCCTCATACAGCTCCCTTGTCTACTGCAACACGAATGATAGCCTACATACACATAATGCCAGTTGAACCATGCGAAAGATAGTACTGCCGAGCCAATACTTGTGTACCTGTTGCACCGAGACGGATACACTAAGTTGTAAATTTAATGGACGATGTTTTTGTGCATGCGTGAAAAAAGCTTTATTAACCGTTGTCACAGCAACGCTTTGATAAATTGTTTATCTCTCAGTCACAACGGACAAAGCTGTGTGAATCACAAGAGCTAAATTGTTGTTTGACAGAAATAACCAACATAATATATTCTTATCAACCTGAATATCTCGTAACTTCTCCTGCAATAGTCGTTTCTCTCACGAGGCCCGTCTCTTATGACGTATTATTGCTGATCCGTGTTTTCAAGATATTTGCTTGACCAATCTTCCATGTTAAATAAATTCCCTCGTTTCTGCTGTAAATGTACATTCTTGTTGACCAGACTACCTCAAAAGATAACATGGATGGCCCGTGTTTCTCATTGCATATTCATGATGGCCCGTTTCCCTCTCCATCTCTCTAAAGACGAGGCGGTTCCCTTCTGATCAATCTCAGTCGCGATGTCTTGTTGTCTACCATTCTGTCTCCAGATATCTTCTGAAATCTCCTAAAGCAACTATCTTTTAAATGGTAAATACAGGTTGATTCACAATCAACCTTTTTGCAACGTTTCGTCTGTCTTATAGGCAGTGTGTGTTTCAGTACATGTTGTCTTTGTTGTTAGACATCTCGGTTTACGCGTAATTACATAACTGCCGATGAAAAGAATTTTATAAGTAATTCATAAGAATTCCTCGCACACCTGAGGACAATCATTCTGACAGGACGGAATATTGTACTGGGCAGGAAAATCGTCCAATATATAAAAGAGGTACGTTCTTGTATAGCGAGGTACCCAGTCCTCATGACCGTTCAAAGCGCTTTACACTTCACCCCCGGCAGACCTGTTCAGTCCAAGGCCATTTCAACTTCTTTGGGAAGCATTCAGCCACGCTGCAATTACTGCGCGAAGACTATTCGTTCAAATATCCACCACTGTCTGTATTGCCAGGTACTCATTTATACAGCTGAGTGAACTGTGGCAACGTGGGGTGATCAAACTTGCCAAAGGTTCGACGCGATAGCAGTGGGATTTGAAAGCAGGAAGGAATAAGAGAGGTAAAGAAGCAATGCGCCACATTACAATTTGGTGGTCCAAAAAGAAAAATAGTCAGTCTGGTGTAAACTGCTTACTGTGCAATTGAAATGTCGACATGTGAATAAAATGTTGAATGCAAAACATATATACTGTTTGCAAATAACATGTTTATTACAACGTCACTTAAGTTGTGCATTAATTATTCCACGTCCACTACTTGAACTATGTAATATTTTATTATTCCTTTAAAATAATTTTGTTCCTTATAAATTTAACTATTCATGTTACACTGTCTATGACACAAATACAGAATCATGTCACAATCCGTTGTCTATGACACACATACATAATCACGTCACAATCCGTTGTCTATGACACACATACAGAATCATTTCACACTCTGTTGTCTATGACACACATAGAATCATGTCACAATCCGTTGTCTATGACACACATGCAGAATCATGTCACACTCTGTTGTCTATGACACACATATAATCATGTCACAATCCGTTGTCTATGACACACATACAGAATCATGTCACACTCTGTTGTCTATGACACAAATGCAGAATCATGTCACAATATGCTGTCTATGACACACATACATAATCACGTCACAATCTGTTGTCTATGACACAAATGCAGAATCATGTCACAATATGTTGTCTATGACACAACTACAGAATCATGTCACAATCCGTTGTCTGTCACACAAATACATAATCATGTCACACTCTGTTGTCTGTGACACACATGCAGAATCATGTCACACTCTGTTGTCTATGACACACATACAGAATCATGTCACATTCTGTTGTCTATGACACACACAGAATCATGTCACAATCCGTTGTCTATGACACACATACAGAATCATGTCACACTCTGTTGTCTATGACACACATAGAATCATGTCACAATCCGTTGTCTATGACACACATACAGAATCATGTCACACTCTGTTGTCTATGACACACATAGAATCATGTCACAATCCGTTGTCTATGACACACATAGAATCATGTCACACTCTGTTGTCTATGACACACATAGAATCATGTCACAATCCGTTGTCTATGAGACACATACAGAATCATGTCACACTCTGTTGTCTATGACACGCATATAATCATGTCACAATCCATTGTCTATGATAAACATACAGAATCATGTCACAATATGTTGTCTATGACACAAATACATAATCATATCACAATCCGTTGTCTATGACACACATATAATCATGTCACACTCTACTCTGTTGTCTATGACACACATATAATCATGTCACAATCCGTTGTCTATGACATACATACATAATCATGTCACAATCCGTTGTCTATGACACACATACAGAATCATGTCACACTCTGTTGTCTATGACACACATATAATCATGTCACAATCCGTTGTCTATGACACACATACATAATCATGTCACACTCTGTAGTCTATGACACACATAGAATCATGTCACAATCCGTTGTCTATGACACACATAGAATCATGTCACACTCTGTTGTCTATGACACACATAGAATCATGTCACAATCCGTTGTCTATGACACACATAGAATCATGTCACAATCCGTTGTCTATGACACACATCGAATCATGTCGCAATCCGTTGTCTATGACACACATACAGAATCATGTCACACTCTGTTGTCTATGACACACATAGAATCATGTCACAATCCGTTGTCTATGACACACATACAGAATCATGTCACAATCCGTTGTCTATGACACAAATACAGAATCATGTCACAATCCGTTGTCTATGACACAAATACAGAATCATGTCACAATCGGTTGTCTATGACACACATAGAATCATGTCACACTCTGTTGTCTATGACACACATAGAACCATGTCACAATCCGTTGTCTATGACACACATACAGAATCATGTCACAATCCGTTGTCTATGACACACATACAGAATCATGTCACACTCTGTTGTCTATGACACAAATACATAATCATGTCACACTCTGTTGTCTATGACACTCATACAGAATCGTGTCCACTCTGTTGTCTATGACACACATAGAATCATGTCACAATCCGTTGTCTATGACATACATCCAGAATCACGTTTCTATTTGCATAATCCTCCACGATGCCAGCAAGGCACTTTTCTCTTGTGTCTGTCTTCCGAAACTTAGGAGGTGGAGCTCACAAGCTAGGGTCTGATTTTCAATGACTGAATTAATAGCCAGCTCACGTACTGTTGTCTGATAATACATTTTACATTCCCGGTTATAGGCAATGCCGGGCAGATACGCCAGGGTGCCTGTGTTTGCATAATGCTCTACTACAAGAGCCAGACGTTCAGTTGCATCCCTGCAGAAATGAAGGCACTCTGGAGGAAAAGTAGGGTCTGGCTCATTACACCACAAATCAACGTCTGATTATTCTTAAAAAATAAAAGAAAGTAAGCAAGAAAGAGCCAGACATTGGGGGATGGGCACCAACGTTTGCCTACATGAACCTTCAAAGTTAAGTGTTTTGGGCAGTTTAAAATGAGTGCTCTGAAGTGTGTGATCTGTTTGTAACGATTCCTCAAGTTTCCCCTCCACATATGCCTAGTAAAAGAGTAATTACTTCGCACATTCTTACTTTTACTTTTTTCTTTTACTTTCTTTCAAACGGGAGTTACATAGGTACGTAAGTTGTACACGGAGAAGTGTGAAAACAAAGAGAGCGGCCAGAACGACATAAATGAGGAAAGACAAACAAATCCAAACAAAAGAGAAAGGTACGGTTTTGATACAGCAAATGAAAGGACTATTTGACGCCCAAGGCGAAGCTGTTGGGTAATATGTGTCACCACGAAGTTGAACAAACACAAACCCGAATACGTCCACAATATTTCATTCAGATATTGTTATATATATATATTGCTATATATATTTCATTCAGATATTGTTATATATATATATATATTGCTATATATATATTTCATTCAGATATTGTTATATATATATATATATTGCTATATATACTTCATTCAGATATTGTTATATTTATTGCTATATATATTTCATTCAGATATTGTTATATATATATATATTGCTATATATATTTCATTCAGATATTGTTATATATATTGCTATATATATTTCATTCAGATATTGTTATATATATATTGCTATATATATATTTCATTCAGATATTGTTATATATATTGCTATATATATTTCATTCAGATATTGTTATATATATTGCTATATATATTTCATTCAGATATTGTTATATATATATATATATATATATATATATATATATATATATATATATATATATATATATATATTGCTACATATATTTCATTCAGATATTGTTATATATATATATTGCTATATATATTTCATTCAGATATTGTTATATATATATTGCTATATATATTTCATTCAGATATTGTTATATATATATTGCTATATATATTTCATTCAGATATTGTTATATATATTGCTATATATATTTCATGCAGATGTTAGATACAAATCTAAGGCTCATTGCCTGGCAGCATCCATCAACATGTAGCAGGCAGTTCCGCTAGTCGTCGGGGGGGGGGGGGGGGTATAGCTGATGATCCAACACGAGCTCTCTTTATATTCGTGGCATTTCTGTGACCCAAGATGTCAAAGTTAGTTAATCCTGGTGTTGCACAACACAGTTTGGCTCTCCGTCTCTCACCTGTTACGAGTAAAATTCATATCAGTTGAATTCTGTTTCCACAAGACCTGGTTCTGTATCGACACAGGAGACTACGCGGTCTTCCCTCTCTCCTGATTCATGTCGACTTCAATTGAGGGAGAAAGCAATCTTGTTATGAAGACGGAGCGTTCAGCAGAATCTGATACGGTAAACTCGTATCTGCTGAACGACGATAGGCTATCATTATGACCACCGGCCGTGGGTTGCTACGGTTTGATGGGTACATGCGCGTTGACTATCTTCGATTTGACACACCCACAAAAGTGAAAAAAGTCATGGGTTTGCGGCTATTCATCTAAAAGTTATATATATATATATTGCTATATATATTTCATTCAGATATTGTTATATATATATTGCTATATATATTTCATTCAGATATTGTTATATATATTGCTATGTATATTTCATTCAGATATTGTTATATATATATTGCTATATATGTTTCATTCAGATATTGTTATATATATTGCTATATATATATATTTCATTCAGATATTGTTATATATATTGCTATATATATTTCATTCAGATATTGTTATATATATATATATATATATATATATATATATATATATATATATATATATATATATATATATATCAGATATTTTCATATATATATTGCTATATATATTTCATTCAGATATTGTTATATATATTGCTATATATATATTTCATTCAGATATTGTTATATATATTGCTATGTATATTTCATTCAGATATTGTTATATATTGCTATATATATTTCATTCAGATATTGTTATATATATTGCTATATATATTTCATTCAGATATTATTATATATATATTGCTATATATATATATTTAATTCAGATATTGTTATATATATATATATATATATATTGCTATATATATTTCATTCAGATATTGTTATATATATTGCTATATATATTTCATTCAGATATTGTTATATATATATATTGCTATATATATTTCATTCAGATATTGTTATATATATTGCTATATATATTTCATTTAGATATTGTTATATATATATATATATATTGCTATATATATTTAATTCAGATATTGTTATATATATTGCTATATATATTTCATTCATATATTGTTATATATATTGCTATATATATTTCATTCAGATATTGTTATATATATTGCTATATATATTTCATTCAGATATTGTTATATATATTGCTATATATATTTCATGCAGATGTTAGATACAAATCTAAGGCTCATTGCCTGGCAGCATCCATCAACATGTAGCAGGCAGTTCCGCTAGTCGTCGGGGGGGGGGGGTATAGCTGATGATCCAACACGAGCTCTCTTTATATTCGTGGCATTTGTGTGACCCAAGATGTCAAAGTTAGTTAATCCTGGTGTTGCACAACACAGTTCGGCTCTCCGTCTCTCACCTGTTACGAGTAAAGTTCATTTCAGTTGAATTCTCTTTCCACAAGACCTGGTTCTGTATCGACACAGGAGACTACGCGGTCTTCCCTCTCTCCTGATTCATGTCGACTTCAATTGAGGGAGAAAGCAATCTTGTTATGAAGACGGAGCGTTCAGCAGAATCTGATACGGTAAACTCGTATCTGCTGAACGACGATAGGCTATCATTAAGACCACCGGCCGTGGGTTGCTACGGTTTGATGGGTACATGCGCGTTGACTATCTTCGATTTGACACACCCACAAAAGTGAAAAAAGTCATGGGTTTGCGGCTATTCATCTAAAAGTTGGGAGGCAAACAGCATGGCCATATCCTATTGGCAAGCACAGGAATAGGTGTATCAATATATATTTTCATTTGGCGAGCGAATATTGTCAGAACACTCGAAACGTAGGGTTATCGAACAGTATGGCGCGGCATATGACATTAAGATGTATGTTCAACAAGGGTTTCAAAGTAAACCACTGGTGTGATATTTTTTAGTTACAAATGGTTATGCTTTAGTAACTCTTAAAGATGCATAGGCCGAAAAGGCCATGTAGGCCAAAAACCACGACCTTTTTTCGCTTTAAGGAGACACCACCGACGCGCAACCCGACACGTGCACGCCTCTCACTAAATGCATAATTTTTTTTCCGTACGGGTATGCATAGCTACGGTTACGCTAAGCATGCATACATACATGGATGCATACATACGTACATACATGCATGCATGCATACATACATACATACATACATACATACATACATACATACATACATACATAGATATATACATACATGTATGCATGCATGCATGCATGCCTGCATGCATATACACACACGCAGAGGAAAGTGTATATTTGTCTCGTCCTGTTATGCTGGAACCATGCATGCTCTAATCAATGTCACAGACGTAACCGGATATATGTTTAGCAGTCGGAATATGATGCAAATGAGGAATAACGGCAGCGAAGAAAATTAGAAAAAAAATTGTGGATGTTATGTGAATACGAACACGATTTTTTTAGAATTGGCAGATACTTGAAAGGAAATGAGATGCTATTTTAAAGCGACTGGAGAATATTGTCACAAGAAAGGGATTCATGCGTCGGGCTATTTGATCTCATGCAGCCGTTAGGTAAGTAACTCGACTATCAACGACGTAATGAACAACACGACTTGTACACACCTCAGGCAAAATACAAATATACGTGTGTGGCTAAAAATAGCTAGGACTACGCCAAGTCTCAACACACTCACGCACACATCCACACACACACGAGCGTGCGTGCGTGCGTTCGTGCATTGATTGAAAGCGGTGTAGCTTTCTAGATGATGGTAAAGAGGACCGTAAGAAAAGCCAAAGAACATACAACTACTGATGTCACGAACGTTTGAAAAAATTTAATTGAGACTATTGCATTCCAGTAATTGACATTTCGTGCATGCTGGTGGCAATGACACATTTCTCCACGACTGGCGATATACCATAAACCCTGGACGGCGTAGCTGGGAGACACTGTAACAACGACAAACGCCCCAGTGGTGATAACAAAGTTATTAAATCCGGCGTCCGTTTTTGTGCAATTATATTAATGTTGCGCTATTAAATGCAAGTCAGGCACACGCGTTCTTCGCCGTTCGCATTTCACGAAGGGACACGCCGACATATTCCTAGTTATAAATACCATAGGCCGCAAGCAAATTATCTGCGATAACATATTCTGGTATCGCTTTCTAGGCGCCATTTTTCGTAATACAACATAGACCGTAATTTGGAAATCATTAGGTTGATTGGTATCACCCTGCAATCATCTGAAATCGATTAGTGTCTGGGTTGGTAGAATTAATATAAAAAACCAAACGTGCCACAAAATGCAACATGTATTCAACTGCACGTTGCGTTGCTACGCGTATGTCTGTATTCAAACAGATTCACGCTGTACCGTACAACATAGCCTATAAACCAGATAACATGCGTCGTTAAAACAATAATACTGATATTTAAAATGTGGTCCATACCAATACGGTTCGTATAGGAACGGACATATTAATTCGTATTATTAATTATTACTATTAAGCACATTATTATTATAGGTTACGAGCGAACCTAACACAGTGATATTACTGTATCAAAGAACTACAGTCGTCAATGGAGAAGATCATGCACGAAGAAAATAAAAATGGAAAAAAGACTGGTCACACGGAAACCGTAATGCAAAAAACATATCAAACAATAAACCGGCTCTAACGAATGGCAAAGTTCTGATGGATCTCAAAGAAACCAGTTGTAGACTTAGAACCTGAAATGCTTTGGCCAGTTGGTCTATTTTAAACTTGCTTCTATTTCGTCTAGATCTGAATTTAGGAAAGTCACCAAATATTATTAATTGCAGATATTTAAGAAGAACAAAACTGTTAATTGCATTCTGCAAACTTACTCTCCAAACATCATAATTTGTGACTGACTACCGTTTTAGTAAAGAAATTTAAAACGACGAGTCGCGCTATTGGATGCGGAATATTATTAGTTTGTTTGGCACACCTTTAGTTACTTCCAGCCTAAATGATCAATGGAAATAACATTGGCAGTGTTAACTTTCCTTCAGATTGCAGTTTTATGCAAACAGTACGTAATGTAATAAAAATGTTATGTGATCATGCGGTAAATAACCAGAGATTATATGGCATTATAAACAGATCATCATATATTATTGTAGGACCAGTTAGATAACCATGCCAAAATGTACATCTTTTGAAAAAAGTTGCACGTTTTTGAGTTACATGGTTTTGATAATGGCAAACTTATTAAAATCAGCAACTACCGCTACAATCAGGCATATTTGTTCTCAATGAAATGTAACAGTAGCATACATCTATTGTAGAATTACAAACTCAGGTAACAATAGAAATGATTACTATGTTCTGCAACTAAACAGAAAGACAATGGAACCAAAATAACAACCTTACCTGGTGATTAATAACAACAGGTCTTCATGTTGTCTGTCATTTATAAACTTGCGATTGCGAGGTACCGAAGCAAGACTTTGGCATCTTCTAGAGCAACCAACCGACAATCAGTACCAACCAAGTCTTGCGCGCCAGAAGTATTTTTCGCTAAAAGTGCGCGGCTAGTATGGGAACCTATATATATATATAGCAACGACTTCTGGGCAGTGTCCTCTGCACACGTCAGCAACAGCAGCTGTGGGAGCAGCTGCTGTTGCGGCAACAAACACGAACCAACACCGACGACGCAGAATCAACGTTTGCAGAACACTCTCCTTCCTGCTTCTGTTTGTCGGTCACTAATGAAGTAAGCGACACCAACGCGTGTCACGACTGAAGCTCTTACGTGAATACACATCGGTGCTAATCGATCCGCAAACAAGCCACGTCGTTCGACGATTGGGGCGATAACCGTTACCACAAAGTCACCAGACCCTCCTTAAAACATCGGTGCGTATATCTGGTGTACCATTCGAGAGAGCGAAAGACCATGCACGTCTGGATCACGACAGCACTAGTATGAAAGCTTACCACTGCTATGTTCACTACTTAATGGCAGCCAATTTATGGATAAAGCACGTGACTTTGTGTGCGAGCAAACAACGGAAATGACGCCGTGTGTGCGTGACCGGAAGCGTCGTTATTGCTGCGCAGTGGTAAATAATATAATTGATGGTTTCCCTAAGTTGATGTAGTTTGCTCATTGATTCACTTCGGCCGCGTGAATCGTAGTAATTGTGATGGAACTCACTTGTGTACTGCCATCGTTTGCTCTGCACTTCGATGTGCAATTAGCGTCTCATTCTTAACAGGAAGCAGGAATTCTGACCGCATGTGTGTCGTAGCGAAGTTGCAAAGCCAACGATGTTTAAAATACAAAACGTTGCTGATTTAATCCTTTCAGTGCATTATAGAGTTCTCCCATCCCGTTGTTTCTTTCGAATGCACATTACACATTTTTGCGTAAACAAACACAATAAGTAGTTCAGCTGCCGCGTCGTTTATATCATTCCGTTTTGCAACACACCTTAGGCACTGGAATAATCAAATATTGCAGAACTACGTGTTGTATGCGCACCAACACACATGTTGAATATATGGCAGATTTTACTCAGAACCTGGGTTTAGCTTGACCAATGATGCCTTCATTTTCTTCTTGGTGTCAATATTGCAATTTGACTAGCGCCGCAGTTAGCACTAGTCAATCGTTGCGTTGACCAACAACACGAAGACAGGCGACTCCGTCGTCGACCAGGCTGAATGTCTTCACGTTGGCAGGATGAAACCATACTTTAGAAAATACCTTTGTTGGAACATACCAAATCTCTATCACTCTGGGTCGCAAGTGGTAATATCTCGACAGAAACGTGTGTAGTATATAACTGACACAGCGACGTCGCGTCAAGAATCATGTTGCTGCAGACTTATTGACTGGAGTCACAAGGGCTGACTCGAGTCGCAAGGGCTGACTCGAGTCGCAAGGCCTGAATCGAGTTACAAGGGCTGACTCGAGTCACAAGGGTTGACTCGAGTCACAAGGGCTGACTCGAGTCACAAGGGCTGACTCGAATCATACGGGTTGACTCGAGTCACAAGGGATGACTGGAGTTACAAGGGCTGACTCGAGTCACAAGGGTTGACTCGAGTCACAAGGATTGACTCGTGTCACAAGGGCTGAATCGAGTTACAAGGGCTGACTCGAATCATAAGGGTTGACTCGAATCACAAGGGCTGACTCGAGTCACAAGGGCTGACTCGAGTTACAAGGGCTGACTCGAATCACAAGGGCTGACTCGAGTCACAAGGGCTGACTCGAGTCACCCATTTTCATGACTTGCGACTTGACTTGGAATTCAGATAGACGACTCGAAACTTAACTTGGACTTGGAGTTCACTGAGTTGAGACTTGACTTACTTTTTGATTTGCCAACAAATCTAGTGGCTCAAAACGTTCAAAACCGAGACCATGTTGCTACAACAGGCCGCACCAAATGCAATTATTATGAAGTACTTATTGTGACTGCTGTGTTGTGGCGGGGCCGGGGCCGCTAAATGTTCCGCTAGAAATTAGAAAACCGCAACAAACATGCCTAATAGTGAACCTTGGTGACTTGGGATTTGACTTGGAATTCAGAGAGATGACTCGATACTAGACTTGGAGGTCGTTGACTTGATATTGACTTCATTTGCCAGTTTGTGACTTGCCAAAGAGTCTGACAGACATGAACTATCGTATTATTCTTCGTAAAGATGTTACCGCGGTCACTTCAAGCAAAATTAGACGTTTTCAACATGAGTGATACAGTTTTAGGACTATATCAGACTTGTGACTATCGCAGACGTAACACATGCTTGTATAACATTTTCCCAATTAACTAATAATTTCAACGTTTATATGATTAATAATAAGTTTTGTTAAAGTTAAACCACAATTCAACGCGAGAGATCATGATTCTAGGCATAAAACGGAACGTGTGTTCATGGGTAGACTTCAAGATTGTTGTAGTTTGCCGATGGACGTACACGCGAATGTTAATGTACCACAATAAATTGCATGCCGCAGCATTCATGGTTTTGACTTAATTGCTTAAGTAAATCAGACTGTGTGTGTCTGCGGAAGCCGAACCAGCCGATTTCGTATAATGAGAGTGTGCCAATTGATAGCTTTACTTCGGCTGTTCTGGTTAATGTGATGTGTTAGGATAATGGCATCGGATGCTGATTCACCCAATTCCAGCAAAAACGTATCATATGCTAAGTGCTTGTAATATTATCACCACACTGTGACCGCTCTCTTCAACAACGACAGCGCACATCACATACACTGTAATGTCAGAAAATCACATTAAGCGCCCTGAAATATATAATCATCATCTTTCTGACATGCACTGTAAGCTTCGCCATAATCACAAGCGTGTTCCACCAACATTCACACGATGAATGTCTTCACTATCATCATCTTCTATTTAACAATTGCACGGCAAATTAAACGTGTTAAATATGTACGAAGACAGACATAGATGAGTTGTATGTGATACATACAAACGACGGTTTCTCTGCGCATGATTTGATACACTTAGTAGATAGACGAGACGATATACTCCCTCGTGCCTAGTAAACTCTCGTCCCCGACCATTGTCCACTCGACTGTCGCAAGGCCACGTACTCTGCGCGTTCCACTGTGCAACAAGAGCCCCTAACACTAACTTCCCGTTGCTGACTATGGTAATGTTTTATATGATTGTAAACAGTTGAACACCTTTGGCCAAATTTCGCAACGTGTAAATCTTGTAATCCTGCCGCAAATGTTTATGCCGAAAGTGACTATTAACGCGCCTACCCGAATTTTAGGAAGGTCACTACGACGATTCCTACGCGTTTTCAAAATGTCCTAGCCTTGCACTATATCAGCGTCAGAGCTTCGACATTTCGAACATTGCAGCCACTTCCTGACGAATACAAACAACTGTGACCGGTTACGCGGTGGTGTTTATGCACCACCTGCACTGAAAGGCTGCAACAGTAAGAAAAACTGTGGCCTGACCTCTAAATGCCAAAACATAAAAAAATGCCTCCCACATAAACCCATATCAATGGAAACAGACCTGATACCCGAGACTGCACCAACCAGCGGCAACTGTTCGCGGCTAGTGGGTCGATGCAGCGAAAACGCCGCCCTAGACTCAACATCGACCGCTTAGATTCCGACTTTTGATGGCGTCGGACACGGGTTTTTGATAACTTCGGGTATGTGTTTCCTGTATCGTACAAGCCTAGTCTCGTAGTCAGCAGAATAGGTTATGGATACAATTACTCCTAGAGGATACGTAGAATACTTCGTGGTAAGAGAGGCCCAATTCAAATAATTACCAAGCAGCAGTAAAATAATGAATCCAATAGCGGATATTTGTTACGTTAACATTTCTACACAGATGAGTATATTTGGCAGATAACAAGTCTATCGCCTGTACGACCGTTAGTTCTTAACACATCGCTGAAGAGTCTCCATGAGTCATTATACGAGTGCCCGCTCTCTACCTGGGTTTCTGGATGTTGTGGAACTTTATTCAAACAACCTCTTCAACTGAGGGTC
>BSQZ01000002.1:10100000-10125000 GCA_033239005.1 Lamellibrachia satsuma | reverse complement strand
GGAGATTGCATATAGAAGACCACACGGCTAACTCTGCTAGAAAGTTAATAATAATAATAATTTTTACTTTATGTAGCGCCAGATCCAATATTGTTCGCAGCGCTTCACCGCATATATATTGCCCCTAACTACTAAGATAAGTCGTGTGCAATTTGTTTTCATTATCAACGCTTCTTGAACACCAGCGAGCGATTTGCGTATAGAAGATTGTGCAATATTGGACACGCGCAAGTCTACATGGGTGACGTATCAAATGCAAGCTATCACATGGTCATTCTACATTAACATGCATATGATAAAACCAAGGAAGTCATCGCCACATATTTACATGTACGTACACAAGTGATCGATATCAAGCCTTTGGAACGGATGCCAACTTTTAAATTGCTATATACCCAAGTTAAATTGCTATATACCCAAGGTGATAACGTATCATGGGCAAGCCGGTATCCAGACAAAATTCCATTCGACGTAATCCCTATTGACGAAATTATGCAGGCCAAAATACCACAATGTGGAAAGTGGACAAAATCCACAATATAATATTTTTTATTATTTTGCTCATATTTTTTTTTTACTATTTAGCTTGTTTAAAACATTTATAAGGCTACAGTACACCAATCGATTAAACATCTAAATGTGCTTTCTAGTTTTACATACAGTCGTGCAAAGCAATTATGTTTCATGAGCTTGTTAACGTGGCAGTAACTTCTTTTTCTATAGGACAATAACCGAGAGGCCACGCTCTCTGTCTCTTATTGCTGTAAGTTCGGGACGAGGCAGGACGTCTATTTGGAAAGTTCATGTACAAAAATAAATGACAATGGTACCGCTTCCCGCAGGTTAACCCAAAAGTAATGTGGGAACCAATGACTGAAACAGAAACTGGTTAAATGAATGAGATCAAAACACCCACTCATGAATATAATAAAGTCCGATGTCATAAAATACCAGTGTTTGTCGTTGTTGTGGGATGTCCCGTCTATTTGTCATATTGTGGGATTTGGGACCGTGGGATTTTGTCCTTAGGGAACATGTCACGTGGGAGTTTGGAGTGTGTGGTTTTGGATTCGGACAAGTGATGTCGACAGTCTTCATTACTTACTTAAACTTAGCATCTCGCCGCGTTTGGATACGCAAGCGGCCGGCAAAGCGCTCCGCTTGACTCGTTCAGCAGCCAGCATCCTGACGCCGCGCCATCTTCCGTTGACTTCGGTCGACGACCTGGCGCCAGTTCATCATTGGTAGTCCTCGCCTTTTCTGACCAGCTTGTCTCCACCATAATGCTTGGTGGGCAGGTGTAGGAGGAAGCCTCTTGACATGGCCAGCTCATTGATCTTTTGCTCACACGTGCCATGTTTCGCATCCGTATAGTAGGGTTGGTAGAACGTTTGAATTGTTAAAGCGGAGTTTTGATTTCAGGGTAAATGTCTTGCTGTTCCGAATTTTCTCAAACTGGTTGCAGGCTGCTGACGCTTTTCCGACTCTGCAGTTTAGCTCGTGGTCAATGATTCCTGGGTTGTTCTGGCACTGCCAACGTAGGTAAAGTTTTCTAGTGTTTCTTCTTTGTTCTGGTTGATGCGAACATCTCCGGGTGAGTAGCGCTTACTTGTTAACGTGATGTTGTCTGCTGGTCACTGATGACAAGTCCCAACCCATTGGTGTATCTGCTGACCGACTCCCCGAGACGTTGGACGTACTGGGTGCTGTCTGACATGGCGGCAACGTACATTGACAAAGTCCAGGTTTGTCAGACACTCCTCTTCAACCCACGCAATGCTTTGTTTGCCTCTGGTTTGTAGACGTGGGTCCCATACATTTGTTCACGAGTCTTAAAATACTGGAAATATATTCCGGAATTATAAAAGCCCGAGTCCGAATCAAAATAGGCGCCATCCGATCGAATATCGGACGGTGGCAAAGTGTACAGTAGGGCGTCATTGGCGAGGCATTCACAGTCGAGCTCAGCGCAAACAGAAGTTGGCCGGCGCTGCCTCAAGTATCAAAACAGCTTCCACTGATACGGAACTATTTGTAAGACAGATTGTCTTACAAATAACACATTATGGATCAAAGCACAATTAGTCTTACTACGCGTTTCTATGTGCCTAAAATAGCAAGTTAACCGATTTCTGTTGTAATTGCATTAGCAATTTGGGGTACTGTAGTCAGAGTTATGTTTTCAAACAGACATTACGAAACACTCAATCATCACGAAACACATATACAAGGATACGCAACAATAACGGATTATTTGTGTTTAAACATTTATTTTTGTTAGTGAAAATAAATTGTGGAAAAGGCATTTCCCCTTAACTTAGGCATAGTAAGTGTCAAATTTAGTCAATTACCATCAACATGCCTTAACGTACACATTTTCTATAAATATCATGTGTACCTGTAATCTGATGACTTTATATTAAATGGAAAATGTTGGGCCATTACCTCACCTTAACTCGTCATTGTCGTCGCGTTTATTCTTTGCCCGAAGATAATCTAAATCTTATCTGCTATTCAGGCGCAAGCCACAATTCCACATAACTATTACGTCTGAATAAATTGTGGTATATATTTGTATTTTGTTTTGACAATGTCATTATAAAAATGTATGAATTCAGTTGGTTGGTTTGACTGATAGTTTGGTTGTTTTGATGGTAAATATGATTTCATCAAGTGAGAGAAGTGAGAATTATCAGTGTAGTTTGCCGTTGCAACTGCAAAATTGCAATCATAGTCAATACATTATTGACTTGAATGTAGGAGAAAGAAGTTTGCGATTTCAAAGAAACAGGGTATGTCTTAAATACGACCCAAGAGAATGTCAAAGGCCCTTAATTTGATGTACTGGTCCCAGTGGTGGTCGAAGTCGTTGTCGCAGCAACGGTCGTGGTGATAGCGGCATCGGGCACGTGATACATTGTCACCGCCGTTAGGCAAATCAGCATCCGGTGCCATTACCTGAACATATCATATTAAACAGAATCGCCGCAGCAAAGCCATCAAATGGCACATTCTCATTAGACGAAATCGGTTGGCTTGGTTTCCGCAAACATAGACGTTAATGTCTGATTTACTTAAGTAATTAAATCGAGAACGTGAATGGTGTAGCATAACTGTGGTCGGCTAACGTACGCGTGTACGTTTATCGGCGTACTACAACAACATAGTTGCAGGAAATTCAACATTAATTATTAGATTAGTTTATCGAAGTCCAAACATAAACAAAGATGATGACATCAAATACGAAACACTATAAAGGAAGTGAGTAAAGGGGAATGTATCATAATGGGAGAGTTTAACTATGGACACATACAATGGAAATCTCTACAGAGTACAGGGGGTGAGAACAAGAGGAGAGGACGTATTAGGTGTAGTGTAGTCTTCACAAAATGTATTAGTGGACAATGTCAGAATAGATCAACCATTGGGTAAGAGTGATCATAATCAAATACATTTTAATATCAAAGAAAAATCATAAATTAAAAATAAAAAGAAACACAGGAGAAACTTCCACAAAGGTAAATATAAAGATATGAAAAAAGCAAAGCTAGATTAGAATAAAATGCTAAGGAATAAGGCAG
The DNA here is from genome assembly GCA_033239005.1 of Lamellibrachia satsuma. Classification (NCBI taxonomy): domain Eukaryota; kingdom Metazoa; phylum Annelida; class Polychaeta; order Sabellida; family Siboglinidae; genus Lamellibrachia; species Lamellibrachia satsuma. Next base: position 10,121,419 of record BSQZ01000002.1, on the reverse strand, counting down.
CAATAAAAAAAATATACTTTTCAACAGAAGCTATTAGAAAATAGTGTACAAGCAAACTATGTGGAGGATTTATAGGCGTAGCTAGAAGGATGAAATCTACACAAATTGCAAAGAGGCACTTAATGCAACTACGACTGAAATTAGAAAATCTAAAAGAAGATATGAGCAAAATTTGCATGTATCATAAAAATGACAGCAAGAGGTTTGTATGCTTGTGTCAGGAGTAAACAAAACGTAGGAGACAAGGTTGGACCACTAGAAGACAGTGCTGGAAATATAATATCACGAAGTTACGGCGGGACACATGAATGGATACTTCAGTTCAGTGTTCCCGAAGAGAATATTAGTTCTTTATCAGTTCCACCTGAATGGATACTGCAGTTCAGTGTTTACCAAAGAGGATATTAGTTCTTTACCAGTTCCAGATATTAAATTTCAGGAGGCTTTTATCGGATTATTTAGGGTAGTTAATTGTAACTCCAGAAATGGTAGCTAAGACAACGAAGCAATGAAGGATAATAAATCACCTGGAATGGATGGAATTCCGCCAAAACTACTAATGGAAACGGTACAGCAAATTAGTATACCACTTGCAAGAGTATTCAACTTGTCATCAAAAGAGGGAGTTGTTCCTTTGGAATGGAAAGAAGCAAACATCATACCATTATTTGAAAGGATTCGAGAAATAAGTCAGAGAATTAGACCAGTGAGTTTAACATCAGTGATTTGTAAATTATCAGAAATGTTACTTAAAGATCCTATTGTGGACATACTTGCTAGGCATATATTATTAAATCCATCTCAACATGTATTCCTAAAAGCGAGGTCATGCTTACCAAAAATGCTATGTTTTTTGAAGAAATCACTAAGTGGATAGACGAAGGATCGCCAGTAGATATTATTTACTTAGATTTTCAGAAAGCGCTCGACAAAGTGCCATATCAAAGAGTACTACTTAAATTAAAAGCCCGGTGTATCGGGATGGCATAATTGCGTGGATAAAAAAGTAGATAACTGTAGATCAGTTTTGAGTGGGGTACCACAAGGATCACTATTATGAACTTTATTATTCTTAATATATATACCAATGACTTGAACGATAATATTAAAAGCAACGTACTGAAATATGCGACTGACACAAAAGTGTTTAGAAAGTTAAAAATGATGGTGATAAACAACATTAATAAAACGATCTATAAAAATGTGTTAAATGGTCAGAAAAATGGCAGATGTTGTTAAATTTTGGAAAATGTAAATGCCTATATACATGACACGGGAACTTGTATGTAATCTATAAAATGGGAGATACTGTTCTAGGTACTACTGTAAAAGAAAAGGACTTAAGAGTAACAATAAGTGCTGATATGAAAGTTTCAGAGCGGTGTAGTATTGCAGCTTGAAAAGGTAATAAAATTATTGGGTTGATTAGGAGAAATAAAACATGTAAGAACAAAAAAGCTAATTATACCTCTGTATGAAAATAGTTATGCCTCATTTTGAATACTGTATTCAAGCTTAAATACCATATCGTAAGAAGGATATAGATAAGCTTGAACGAATACAGAGGAGAGCAACTAAAAGTATTCCACAACCTAGATACCTCAGTTATGAAGAACGCCTAAAAGAATGTGGTTTAACAACCCTACAGACAAGGCGGTTAAGAGGCAGATGTTATTTTGTCAGATAATGCACGGCAGTCTCGTTCTGAGAATACTATGTTAAACATACGTTTGTGAACGTTGAGTAGATATTAGCACGGTTAGCCGTTGTACAACTCGCGTTTTACAACGGCTAGCCACGCTGATGTCCACTGGACGTTAACAAACATATGCTAAACATAGGATTCCCAGAACGAGGCTGCCGTGCATTTTCGTGATGGATATAGTAAAGCTACCTGGTTGATCTAGAGCATTTTACTGTGATATATCAACCCAGATAACACACGGCAGCCTCGTTCTGGGAATCCATATGGCGTTTGATTCATTTCGAACTCGATCGAGCAAGCACGTTGGCATAGACACGCGATTATCCGAACGCTTTGCGTATTTTCTCTTATTGTTCTGACTTAAGTAATCGTCGTCAAACGCCCTCATCAGTTCGTACGGTATGAAAGCTTCGTGAAACCGGCCCCAACTGCAAGTTTACAAATATAGGAAGTGAAAAAGCAATATTATAACTTCGAGCCCAGTATCTTAGTTATTTGGTTCCAACAAAGATCATTTCGTCATCCTGGTCGAACACGGGATCGGGTGTCTACGTGTCCTTTAATCTTCAAATCTGGATCTCTCGATAGCCCCCGTGCTCGCAATTATTGAAATGTTAGCGTTGTTGGTCAACGCGAACACTTGGCACGAACTCGTGGTACTAGCCACGTTGCAATCTTAGCACTGTAGGAAGACGATGGAGACATCATTGGTCAAACTGGACCTAGGTTCTGAACACAAGTTCTCCAAAAATCATTTTAACGATTATATCTGATCAACATTCATTTTTATGATTGGATTGGTTGCGGAACTGGAGCTGCTGGTATTTATCATTTTGCGGAGCAAACGTGACAATGTATATAAATGACCTACAACCTAACGACCGCCTCGGTAACGTGGGCACCATGCGACACTCCAAAATGAGTACAGTAGGACCGAGGACCGTTGACTCGCTACGTCAGTCACCTCGAAATGCCTATACTAGTGAATGATAACAGGCCGATGTTTCTGACAACTGTGTTGTCCAAATACCTGGAATCGTATATGTGTGTTTACACGCATGCAATATGTCGGATGAATGCCAGTATGGAACGATATCACACTACTTATATAATTCACTATCTGACGGTTGGTGGTCTTCCTCGCTGATGAATATCAGAGGGTGTACATAGAAGTCATAGAAGTCCACACGTGTGACTGTGTAACTGGGCTAGAAGCTTTCCCCCAGGCACTGAGATCAGCCGCGCGCCTTCTTTTCATTATCGACGATTTGCTAAGTGAAAACCAGTGTGTATGTTACGTAATCAACTCTATTGTAAGCGTAGCAGCACAATCAGAAGAGCTTGAAGCCATTCAACGCCAAGGAATCAGCACTCCACGTTATTGCACCTAATCTCTCACACAGAGCTAATCTGGAAGATCCAGCATGTTTTACGTGACCGAAAGAAATCTGCTGTAGATGAAATTCTTCGTGAATATCATCGTTAATGAAAATAACAAATTCAGCTGTCCACTGCAAAATATATACAACTAGCCGAATTACCCAGTGTTGCACGGCAAAAGACAGCCAATGCAAGAGATCGTGACTCCTTGCACTACCCAGTCAAGCTTTCGTAGGGCAATGGCAGTGAACACTTCGTGCCCCCAAACCCTTGTACAAATGTTGGTTTCAAGAAGCGTTCGTAGAGTACGAAGGGACTTGTGTGGACGTTTGACGTAAATCATGCGACTCGGCACTCTTCCAGTGCAGCTCTGTATGATAGATTAGGTATAATTGTATGGAGTTAACATTGAATGGCTTCAGGCTTGTCCGATTGTTTTGCAGTCAAGTGTACAATGGAAACATAAATACTGGTGACGTTTCCAGCCCTTCATAAGTCGTCAAGTGCAATAATCACGACACCCCAACAGCAGAGTGAATGTTATCAGTGCAAGACGATCGTGGACATGCCCTGTATAAGACAATATAATGTGCACCTCGATGTGCCGACCTACATGCTGCTCATGGGTGTGTGAGCATCAAATGTAATTGAAGTTTTTCCTCGAGGAAATCGTCACCTTTCGCTGAAATGTTAGTGATGTATAAAACGGTACAGAATAAATAAAGCAGACGCCTGGCACGTCTAAATACTGATCCATTTGTTGATGGTAGTGTCTAAATGTGCACGAATGTGCTTACCACCTGTTCTGCTTATGTGTTCAATTACAGGTTTTCAAATGTTCAAACCGACTTTCATTGATAAAAGCATTTCACACTTATGACGAATCAGGTGACGCTACGAAATGTACATTATGAGCAAGAAACAGCTCACCTCAGATCACATAAAAAAAATCAAACTGGCACTATATGTTCCTTTCCACATACCATAGCTTGACGTTAGAGGTCAGACCACAATACAACATTGCATTAGTGGCAATGTTAACGTTTTGTCTGGTTATAAAAAATGACCACTAAAAATTCAGAAAATGTTTCACAGTAACTGCCACCATATCATTGATATGGTGACCAAGTTTTTTCAAAATCACATACATTCAGCTCTTTTGAAACGCCCTCAAGTGCGATGCCCATCATTATTTACAAAAATAGCCATGTAATCGTGCGCCCACGTAGCCCATAACAGAAAAATTCCCATAAATCCATCAGCTTGTTAAACCCTCACAAAAATGCACTATTTCTCAGCCAATAGCTTCTATAAACAACGGTGTTAATAAGCCTGCTCAACTGCACTTATGTCACATCGTATGAATTGCTTAATTTTATATATCACAATTTAATACGCCCTGCATTCGTGAAAACAATAAAAAGGAAGGTCAACAGTGGTCTTACCTCGATCATTTTGAACACTAGTGTATTAACACTTTTTCTGCGCATGCGGACTTGGCAACTTCCCAGCAGCAGAATTAGCGCGCGACAACAAATATAAATGAAAAGACAATTTAAGTTTAGTGAAGTAGTGAAGTTTTCACACTGTATCGGCGGCGATGTACAAATGTATTTGTAATTTGATGCACTTTCTCAAACTCATAGGAATGTAAATGTGAACAAACAACCGAGCCGTTTGCGCCAACACACGCAGTGACGTGACGTGATGATACAACTTATAATATATAGCTGTATCACGTTATGTCTCATGTAGACGTGGTAGGCCGAAGTTAAACTAGTTTAGTGTGTCCGAGCTCTTCATGCAGAGTCATTGTCTTTTCAAGAAAAGTCACGGCCAATGAAAACTTCAAATGTAATATATGCCCTTTTATCGCAGAGTGAACTTTGATTTTGAATACTCAAAACGTATTCATTGTCGGTTACAGGACTATTGAACACCTACTGAACAAAGATATCAGGCCGATGTTTCTGACAACTGTGTTGTCCAAATACATCTGGAATCGTATATACGTGATTACACGCATGCAATATGTTGGATGCATGCCAGTATGGAAAGATATTACACTATTTATATCATAGAAGGGTGTACATAGAAGTCCACACGTGTGACTATGCTAGAAGCTTTTCCCCAGGCAATGAGACCAGCCGCGCTCCTTCTTTTCATTATCAACGATTTGCTAAGTGAAAACCAGTGTGTGTTACGTGATCGACTCTATTGTAAGCGTGGCAGCACGATAGGAAGATCTTGGAGCAATTGAACGTCAAGGAATCAGCACTCCTCGTTATTGCACCTAATCTCTCTTACAGAGCTAATCTGGAATATCCTGCATATCTCTTTTTTATATGACCGACGAAGTCTGCAATAGATGAATTTCAGCGTGAATATCGTCGCTAATGAAAATCACAAAATGAGCCGTCCACAGCGAAATATATACAACTAGCCGAATTACCCGGCGTTGCACGGCAAAAAGGCAGTCAAGCTTTTGTAGGGCAATGGCTGTGCCAACTTCGTGCCCCCAAACCCTTGTACAAATGTAGGTTTCACGAAGCGTTCATGCCTTTTTGTGGACGTTTGACCTAGATCACGTGACTCGGAAAATTGTTTAATGTACGAACCATCACCACGGTTCCCCGGGCACGCCAACAAAATCCCAGCCTCCAGACATGCGAAACTGATGGAATTATGATGGAACATACAGAATCACACACTACTTTATAGTATAGATATTCAACACCTAGGCACAGATCAATTCACACAAAAACCGTATACATTAAGCCCACTCAGCATCACGCACACTGGGAGCACGCAACAGAGATGTAGATGGAAGAACCTGATCAACTGCTTCAATAGAAGGCGGGCGGGCGGGCGGGATTAGATGTAATACCGAGGAGTGCTGATTCCTTAGCGTTGAATGGCTTCAAGCTCTTCTGATTGTGCTGCCACGCTTATAATAGAGTCGATTACGTAACACACACTGGTTTTCACTTAGCTAATCGTTGATAATGAAAAGAGGGCGCGCGGCTGATCTCAGTGCCTATGGGAAAAGCTTCTAGCATAGTTACCCAGTCACACGTGTGGACTTCTATGTACACCCTCTGTGTTGATCAGCGAGGAAGACAGCCAACCGTCTGATAGTGAATGATATAAGTAGTGTAATTTCGTTCCATACTGGCATTCATCCGACATGTTACATGCGTGTAAACACACATATACAATTTCAGGTATTTGGACAACACAGTTGTCAGAAACAGCGGCCTGATGTCTTCCACTAGTACGTTCAACGAGGTGACCGAGATAGCGAGTCAACGATGCTACGCTTTACCGTGGAAACTCAGAGTGTCGCATGATGCTCACGTTGCCGGTCGGTACGTTGTAGATAGTTTATATACATTGTCACGTTTGCTACGCAAAATGGTAAATACCAGCAAATCCTGGATCTGTATTTTTATATTTAAGTAAGACATCCTGTTCCGTAACAAACTGAATATCCTTCCGAGTATCTGACGCGAAGATAAGCGCATACGTGTTCTCATCTAAGCGTGCTAATGATTACAGCATACACAGTGTTTATATTTTGAACACTAAAATTAACACTAAATTGTAACGGATAATGAAAACATTTTGAATGTTTAAAATCAAAAGTTGACTGTGCAACAAAAGGGCACATATTGCTCATAAAGTTTTCATTGTCCATGATTGTATGTCCTATCACCCGGTGTCGTTTGGCGGAAACTGGGCACCCCCTTTTCAGGATCAGCATCGGTCCATGATATTAACCATCGGATCGTCGAGCTAATATAAAAGTAACCGTTTCCGAAAGATTGTGTATAGCCATCCATACGCGTTGTCAGTTCTATAATTAGAACCACTATTGTGAACTACTTCGTATAAATACGGAGCAGCATTATGTATTACTTTCTGACATTGGTGTTATTGGTATTTGACAGTGTCTCGACAAACTGTGTGCGTAGCTATTCCAATTCGGCCCAATGTAATGAACAACTATTTTATGACTTTCACTCTCGTGTTGACGTCACACTCGCGTTGCGGGATTTCAGTCCGCGTATTATTTTCACCTACTGCGCCGATCGATCGATTCAACGGGAGCAGATGGCGTAACCACAGTGAAAACAGCTCAATATAAATATCCGCTATAATGATTACATAATTGTTGCAGCACTAAGCTGTTAAACGGGCATACCAATCACGTTTGAAAAGTAATATTAAATAGTTGCGGTCTTTTTGTATTCAGGCAGTATAAAAAGCCCATTAATCTCCGATACGATGTGTAGTTGGAAGCACGTTATACAACTGTGTTACTTGTATTGACATGCAACAGCAGCGTTGTTGTATTCTTGAGCCACGTAGTGCCACCAACACATTCCACCAAGTGACAACCTATATCGATATGATACGTACCAGGCAGCGCCATCAAAGTAACATTACATTGCTTGGCCACGCTGACTTACTTACACACCAGACATTAAACCAGCGGACAGGCGGTTTTGTGTTAATTGTTCACGCTATGCTGCTTTTACGGATGCTAAGTCGGACTATGTAACCTTGTTGTTTATTTGCAAGCTAAACAAGTGGCATAAACAGGGAAATCCAAGCTGGTTGTTGGTGTCAAATTTATGATGATGGTGCTTTTGTGTACTCTAATAAAAATGGATCGGATTCGTGCGTAATAATTGTTTACCCTGAACATTTAAGTTGCAGAGTGCGTCATTCGAAATGCATTTAATTGACAATTTATGTTGTTATGTGAGGCATAGTATGTGTGCATGCGGAACAAGTATTTTTTTAATTCACCATTTTGATTGAGTGCTTCATGTTTCCCAAAAAAAATTGTCAAATTATACACATGGACTGCACATTTAACAATTCTCACGAACATCCATTGTTTGCAACTGCAACAACACATCAATTTGTGGCACGCTTTGAGGACCATATAAACTGTGCGCGTTCTTAAAATAGCTCGTGCACATTGTTGGTAAATTTATAGTCGTGATTAGGAAGTGGAAAATTACTTTGATAAAAGCTACGTTTTTTTAAATGTACAATCTATCATGTCATGGCATATGGTAATTCGGAGTACACTGTATTACTGAATTAATAAATGCATATTACTTTATATGCGTTGTCGTCGGTAAAAAAGGTGACGCAACATAACAATTATATATATATATATATATATATATATATATATATATATATATATATATATATATATATATATATATATATATATATATATTATTGCTTCCTAATAAACTTGATTTCATCACACACAAGTTGAACTCGTTGATCGTGAGTCAGCCAACGGGAAGGGGAAGCTAAAGAAAGAGTCACGGGCTAGACGAGGGACACAGAACGTTATGGGCAGTGAAGAAGAAAAAACAGAACATGCGTCAGCATCAGTAACGAAGAGGAAGTGTGGCCATGTGACCACGGAGATGTGACCACGGCCATGTGACACATGGCCATGTGACACACGGCCATGTGTTACATGGCCGTGTGTCACATGGCCGTGTGTCACATGGCCGTGTGACACATGGCCGTGTGACACATGCGGCGAACCCTGCGTGAATTGTAGACATATGTAGATGTGGGTACAGTGTCAGTTGTGCAACGACTACACGCCAGGAGTGCGCTGTTTTATCTGCCCTAACAGCGAGTCCGAAAGAAACTAAATGATGCATGCTTGATGGCTGTTATAAAAATAAAACATAGTGCTTTTTTATATTTAGCAATAATTTGTTTCATTTCAGTATTCCTATTTCATATAATGAAGAAAGGCTGTTACTGTTATAGGGCAAGATGCCTTCTTTCCCCATAAGAAGTGGGGTGTGTCTTGTCCCCAGGGGTGGTGCAAGACGCCCCCTCTGGACAACATATTTAATTAACGATAACATTCTTTGGTGTTGTCAATCGTCACTAATATTTTTGTATTACACACTATAACCACACAACAATCGTTTTGTTCCCAGTGTTAAGACAAACGTCGGAACTAGAGCTTTTTCATTTGCTGCACCGATTGTGTGGAACTCTCTCCTGTTAGTGCTAAGTCTGTAGGAAATGTAACAACATTTCGCCGTAAACTAAAAACCCACCTGTTACTTTGTGTTACTGTGTTACTTTGGCTGGCAAGCTTAAGCATTGTGCGAGAGAATGTGTCAGATTTAGCGTGCGTGTCTGTGTGCGCGCGCGAATGTGCGTGCGAGTGCTGTGTTGCATACGTGCTTGTGTGAGTGATTTAGTTGGTGGGCGGATGAAAGTGTTTGCGTGCGTGCGTGCGTGCGTGCGTGCGTGCGTGCGTGCGTGCGTGCGTGCGTGCGTGCGTGCGTGCGTGTCGTGAGGTACCGTTGTTAGCCCACTCACTCTATAAACTAGTCATTGTGGGTTTGAATCACGACAGAGTGAAGCTATGGATTTCTTTACTTTCTTTACGCAAAAATTCCCTGGCAGTACATGCATCTACTTGGTTGCAAGGCCCCGTGTTGTGTAATGATCTAGGCGATCAACGTCTGCTGACACGTGTCTTCATAGCCTTGCTGTCATCTTAAAGTGCGTAGTGAAGAGGACGGTCGTTGCTGTCAACAGCTTCTGCACGTCAGCGTTATTCTCGATCCTAAGAGACCTCTACAGCGCACGCACATCATGCGTGCCACGCTAAAAGTTAATATTTCTATCTCGAATGGTGTTGGCTCATGAAACGCTAAACGTGCTTTGTGTCCTAATCGAATATTGAAATTCAGATAGCAGCAACTCTGACATTTCCGTGTTATGAAGACCCACGGTCTCTCAGTTTGGCAGCATGGTCCAGAACATAGGCGTAATTCATTCCTTAAAAACACTGCAGTATTTCTGTCACGCTCGGTGGAAAACAATATGAGCCAATTTCTATGTCGATGGGAAATAAAACTAATGGTTTTGTTGTTACTGACAACGGCTAACGATAACTGATTCGCCATTGATCGTGGTGCATTTGTTCTACAGTACTCCTTCGTTCGTTACCATAAAAACAACGCAAGAAAAGCATCAGGTTGTCCTAAGAGAATGACCAATACATGGAAAACAACTAGTATCAACTGTTTTATTCATTACGCTAACGCTTAACCTTTTCATGCAATCCACTGACAAATACATTGTAGTGTGAATGATGGTTATATACAAAATATCGTTATACTCAACACTGTCTCTCTGGGTAAGGTTAATAGACAAAGTGTTACCAATATTGGTTGACTGATACAATTGTAGACCAAGTATCAGAAGCGCTGTCTCTGTGGCTGAAGGATGGAGGCAACGTATCCACACGGTTATCTTTGGGAATGACGAGGGTCTAAAGAAAATGTCAGTACTATTTCTTTTACATATGAGGGATACAGAGGTATGTGTCGACATAATTATCGTGATCGAAGGTCTGTATGTTTTTATTCAATATGACACAACGAAGAGTTGAGATATTTAAGATTGTGCTGTTCCCGTCAGTCTCCTGCGTTGTTACTCTACCAACCACCCAACCTCCATTTATCGGTGTAAGATTTGTGATAATTCTTTCCGAAAGGACTTCAGTTATGTCAAGAGCCTGAACAACGTTGGGGCGCGAGTGACGTTGTCTTCTCATTTTGAAGTTCGACTGGTATTGAGGACGAATGGGATTTTCCCCCGGGAATATCAGGGGTGCTGATAACGAGCGTAGATCTCTTTCATGAATTTTCTACGGGACTCAGACTGGTGAAGATGACGATTGATGGTCATCCTAATGAGTGCGAGTTGTTGATGACGAGCGAGGATGTGTTTTAAACATTCCAGTGGTGTTGATGTCTAGCGAGAATCTGCTGTAGAACTATAGCAGGTGTTGATGATGAAGCAAGGATTTCCTCCACGAATCTAAGTGTTGTTGATGACAAGCGATGATGTCTTTCAAACATTTAATTATCGTGATCGAAGGTCTGTATGTTTTTATTCAATATGACACAACGAAGAGTTGAGATATTTAAGATTGTGCTCATTAAACATAAATGTTGTTGATGTCTAGCAAGGAACTCCTCTTGGATCATAACATATGTTGATGAATAGCAAGGATCTTCTCCAGGAATCTGAGTGGTGTTGATGACGAAAGAAGATGGCTTCCAGGAGTTGATGATGATAAGAGAGGACCTTCTACACGAGTCACAGTGGTGCTGATGACGAGCAAGGATTTCCTCTTAGAATCTAAGTGGTGTTGATGACGAGCAAGGATCTCATCCTAGAATCTACGTGGTGTTGATAAAGAGCAAATATCTCCTCCAAGAATCTACGTGGTGTTGATGACGAGCAAGGATTTCCTCCTAAAATCTAAGTGGTGTTGATGACGAGCAAGTATCTCCTCCTAGAATCTGAGTGGTGTTGTTGACGACAGAAGATGGCATCAACGAATTGATGATGATAAGAGGGGATCGTCTACATAAGTCAGAGTGGTGTTGATGATGAGAAAGAATCTCATTCAAGAAGCTAAGTGGTGTTGATGACGAGCAAGGGTCTCCTATTAGAATCTGAGTGGTGCTGATGACGAGCAAGGATCCCCTCCTAGAATCTAAGTGGTGTTGATGACGAGCCAGGACCTCCTCCTAGAATCTAAGTGGTGTTGATGACCAAAAATTAATTTTAAAAAATTACATTTGTCAAAAGATGAATACTCGCACGGAGAAGGAGACGTTGGATGCGGAAACTGCTGCGTATTATCCAACCAACAACCGTTTACATGACGTGATGGTCACATATCTAGCCGAGCAAAACCATAAAGACAGCAGTGATTGGATAATCAACAGTAGCAGATTCATTGGCGTAGCTTTTATTGTTAGTATGCAATTTGTGCAGCTTAAATCTCAAGTCTCAAGTCTCAAGTGGTTTACTCCAAAGAGCCCAAAGTTGGGCTAACGCAGGAGTTTGTGGTGGACTGTGCGCATGCGCTGTGGGTGGTACATTCGACTAAACGACTAGTATCTTTACTGTTGCTGAAATGGTTTTTAGCTGATAGTTTTATTTATTTTATGTATTGTATTTTGCTAATGCTTTAGTAGCTTGCTTTCGGAGTTCCTTAAATTTTTCCCAGTCACTGTTTAGTCCAGTTTGCTTTGCCTTTTTGTGGCTTTTGTTTCGTCTTCTCTGCATTCTAATTAGTTCACGTGGTATCCAGGGGACGTGGGTTTTAGCTTTTGTGTATCGTCTAGGTATGTTATTGTTAATCAAGGTAGTCAGACGTTCGCGGAAAAAGGTCCAGTTTATATCTATATTCTGTGAGTTGGGGTCCATGTCGAAGTACTCAAGATTTAGTTTGTCTATATCGTCTTTGAGTTTGTCCCAGTCTGCTGATTTGTAACTATACACTTTGTGGGGGGTTTCTTGTTACGAACTGGGTTTAAGTTGACATTGAAGGTCACGGATTCGTGATCGCTCATACCAGGAGTGATATGGGTGTTGATGATAATGGAGGGATTTGAGGTGAGTATGAGGTCAAGAATGTTACCAGAAGCGATACGTGTGGGGTCGTTTACCATGTTTTGCGGCCCAAAGTCGTTAGTTATTTCTAGTAGTTTGTCATGCTTGCTAGCAGTGCTGTTATTAGTGGTCTGGTGATTTGTCCAGTTGATATCAGGGAGGTTAAAATCTCCAGCTATAACTACATTAGGGGGAGTTTTTTTGTGATCTATATAGTTTAGTTAGGGAGTCATATGGAGCATCAAGGGATATGCATTTGTTTAGTGCAAAGTGAATTTTTGTCCAAATTATTTCACAATTTGAATTAAAATTTTTGAGGGGTTCAGCTACAATGTTTTCACGGAAGGCTATAAGGACTCCACCACCATGGACATTCCTGTCCTTTCTGATGGCCTCATATTTGGTTGGTAGGAAAGAGTATGTAGCATAGTTTGCATCTAATTTAGTTTCAACTAGAAATATGATGTCTGGGTTATTATATTGAATAGTTGCCTTTAGTTGGGTTGCTTTTTCACGCTGTTGGTGTTTATCAAAATTCCTTTAAGTGTGTTTCCTTGGGTTTTCTTGTGACGTTCGGGGGTTGAAGTGTTTTGGGGGTTTGGGGCGAAAAATAAGCCTGCATTTTGTGATGTGTGGAGTGTTGGGTACTAAGCATAGAACTGTCAGACTGGGTGTTGGTGGAATTGTATTGTTCATTTCTAGATGGAGAAGTGGTAACATTTGGAAATGTGTGATGTGTGACAATTCTTACTACATACATACGTTTCGTGATATCAGTACATATTTCTTTATAACGAACGTACAATAAGCATGCTTCGCCAATTTTTATAAAATTAAGTAGCGGACGGTGAATCTTCATTGTAGACCACACATATGATTTCGTGTAATTAGCACAAACCAATAGAGTACTGCGTCAGCAGTGGTACAACTGTTGGCAGTGGAACAACTGTTGGCAGTGGTACAACTGTTGGCAGTGGAACAACTGTTGGCAGTGGTACAACTGTTGGCAGTGGAACAACTGTTGGCAGTGGTACAACTGTTGGCAGTGGCACAACTGTTGGCAGTGGCACAACTGTTGGCAGTGGAACAACTGTTGGTAGTGGTACAACTGTTGGCAGTGGCACAACTGTTGGCAGCGGTACAACTGTTGGCAGTGGAACAACTGTTGGCAGTGGTACAACTGTTGGCAGTGGTACAACTGTTGGCAGTGGAACAACTGTTGGCAGTGGTACAACTGTTGGCAGCGGTACAACTGTTGGCAGTGGCACAACTGTTGGCAGTGGAACAACTGTTGGTAGTGGTACAACTGTTGGCAGTGGCACAACTGTTGGCAGTGGTACAACTGTTGGCAGTGGCACAACTGTTGGCAGTGGAACAACTGTTGGTAGTGGTACAACTGTTGGCAGTGGCACAACTGTTGGCAGTGGAACAACTGTTGGCAGCGGTACAACTGTTGGCAGTGGTACAACTGTTGGCAGTGGTACAACTGTTGGCAGTGGTACAACTGTTGGCAGTGGTACAACTGTTGGCAGTGGAACAACTGTTGGCAGTGGTACAACTGTTGGCAGTGGTACAACTGTTGGCAGTGGTACAACTGTTGGCAGTGGTACAACTGTTGGCAGTGGTACAACTGTTGGCAGTGGAACAACTGTTGGCAGTGGAACAACTGTTGGCAGTGGTACAACTGTTGGCAGCGGTACAACTGTTGGCAGTGGTACAACTGTTGGCAGTGGAACAACTGTTGGCAGTGGTACAACTGTTGGCAGTGGAACAACTGTTGGCAGTGGAACAACTGTTGGCAGTGGAACAACTGTTGGCAGTGGTACAACTGTTGGCAGTGGTACAACTGTTGGCAGTGGAACAACTGTTGGCAGCGGTAGAACTGTTGGCAGTGGAACAACTGTTGGCAGTGGTACAACTGTTGACAGTGGTACAACTGTTGGCAGTGGAACAACTGTTGGCAGTGGTACAACTGTTGGCAGTGGTACAACTGTTGGCAGTGGTACAACTGTTGGCAGTGGTACAACTGTTGGCAGTGGCACAACTGTTGGCAGTGGAACAACTGTTGGCAGTGGTACAACTGTTGGCAGTGGTACAACTGTTGGCAGTGGTACAACTGTTGGCAGTGGTACAACTGTTGGCAGTGGTACAACTGTTGGCAGTGGCACAACTGTTGGCAGCGGTACAACTGTTGGCAGTGGAACAACTGTTGGCAGTGGTACAACTGTTGGCAGTGGCACAACTGTTGGCAGTGGCACAACTGTTGGCAGTGGTACAACTGTTGGCAGTGGAACAACTGTTGGCAGTGGAACAACTGTTGGCAGTGGCACAACTGTTGGCAGTGGAACAACTGTTGGCAGTGGAACAACTGTTGGCAGTGGCACAACTGTTGGCAGTGGAACAACTGTTGGCAGTGGAACAACTGTTGGCAGTGGCACAACTGTTGGCAGTGGCACAACTGTTGGCAGTGGAACAACTGTTGGCAGTGGTACAACTGTTGGCAGTGGAACAACTGTTGGCAGTGGAACAACTGTTGGCAGTGGCACAACTGTTGGCAGTGGTACAACTGTTGGCAGTGGTACAACTGTTGGCAGTGGTACATATGCCAACGTCTCGTAAATACCATCAACCGGTTCATTCCTCACAATCTGCGACCCATTCACAGCTGCTATAGTAGCTTCAATACTGTCAAAGGTTTGTATTTGACCAGGTTTTGCTTCCACCCACAACTATGCGTGTGCGTGTATATATGTTTGTGTGCGGGTGTCCGTGTGTGCGTGGGTGTCTTGGTTTTTGATCGAGCAGAATACAAAGAAATTAAACCTACCGTCAGTGCACTACAGTTTTGATGATTTGGGCAAATGTCGGTCCGTGTGGGTCTCGGGACAATGGCGGAAAGACCGATCAACAACATTGCTCCCACTAGGTAACCCTTCTAACTGCGGCTTTAAAAATGACACTCGTTGCTCAACTGCCGTTCGCAACATGTACACCTAATATAAATAATAGAAATTCGTTATATCTAACACTGATATATTGATTGATTTTCCATTAAAATATACTGTAATAGAATCGGCTCTACTACAAATAGCACTCAACTCTATCACTCAGGAAAATGCCAACTGCCGACCACCTTTCGCTCTCCGTTGTTGGAGTTTGGAGCGACCAAAGCAAATATCTACCATGTACTGGGTGTGGACAACAGGTGCAACAAATGCATTAAACATTGTGTGTAATGGCATAGACGTCCGGAGGGGGAGGACAAAGGGGGCACATGCCCCCCTGGATCGGGATGTTTGTAAAATTTAGGTATTTTATGGCGAGTAGACTGTTTACTATTTGTGTTAAGTGGATCATCTAGTATATTTATTAATTAATTATATACAATTATATCATTATTGTTCATTGAAAGTAGACATTTGGTAAGTGTAAAGAATTCTGGTCGCAATCAGAGAGCAACATTGTTTGCCCCCCCCTCTGAAAAAAATCCTGCGGACGCCCATGTGTAAGGGATTGTGTTGGGACTCAGTAAGTTAACCGTCATGGGCTGATCACATACATACATACATACATACATACATGCATGCATGCATGCATGTTTGAATGACAAAATGGACAACATAATTGCCAATCAAGCAAACTATGAAAGAAAGCTGAGCGGCCTAGAGGAATGAGTGACGAGACAACACACTGTGATCGCAGAGCTGGCCGAGACATTTGAGTTTGTCTCGAACGGTTCTAAAGAACAGGACAAATCGCTGTCAGTGATGGAAAAGGCGTTGGACGAAACAACACGAAACATACACAACGCCACTGAATCCATCGCGAGACTTCAGGAGAAGCTGATTAACGCAGAACGGTACTCGCGCGGTTCCAACGTCCGTTTGCTTGTCGCGCGTGTGGTGGCGGGCGAAGACTGCATAAAGACGGTTGAAAACATTCTAAGGGATCAATTCGCGTGAACTGGCAACATCCTCGAGACTGCTCACCTCACCGGGAGACCATCGAATGACAACCCGCGCCATATCAACGCTCGTTTCTACAGCAGAGTCACACAGGGTGCGGGTGCGAGAGCTGCTCGAGGGAAACAAGCAAACACAAACTATCGTCTCATCAACGACTTGACCCAAGAAGACGTAAAGGAAAAAAACGCGCGTACGCCCATACATGAATGAAGTGTACAAGCTAAACCCGACTATCCTTCCGAAATGGAAAGCTTTTCGTTGAGGGACGTAAAGTCCCCGCAGATCAACACCTTCCTCGGTAAAATGGACTGAACTATTGTTACAACGTAACCATATCACTGATAGCGAGAACCACAACCACCGTATACTGTTATGCACTTTGTTCTTGCGGATATTATTATCATTTTGTGTATATATATATATATATATATATATATATATATCTTGGTAGACCAACTTCAAGTCGCATAACCAGTAATTGGTGTCATCTTACATTATGAGGTTTCAGTGATACAGGTTTAGACTTATAATTATGATATTAGGCCTCTACCATTACCATTATTCGTTTATGGTATTATACAATCAATAGGCCCACGTAAACAATATCACATGCTAAATGGCATGCCCGCGTTTGTCTATCAAGTACGTTTCATCATGCATTATTATAGAATTATCTTAGTAAATCTTCTTCGTGCATACTGCATTGCACTCTATGCCGGTTTTGGATGATTAGAAGACAGAATACTAATCAACGTTGCTGGGTCAGCTGCAAACAACCTGAATCACATTCTCAGTAATTCAGATGACAATAATGAAGACCTGGCTACGGTGACGCACTCGCCGTACATAGACACTCTAAGACTAAATGATGCTCTTGCTTCTACTAAAGATAATGTTACCGTATTCAGCTTGAATACTCAAAGCAGTAATGCAAAGTTCAATTTCCTCTCTCCACTTCTACTGGACTGCGACAAAGGCCCTGGCTTTAGTGCAATATGTCTACAGGAAAGTTGGCTCTCAGAGGATTCAGACTTATCTCAATAACATATGCCTAATTATAATATCATTCATCAAGGTAAAAACTGTCCTGGTCATGGCGGCTTAATTATATATCTACATGAACTTCGCTAGTACAAGATAAGGAATATATACGCGTCATCCACTATTTGGAAAGGTCTGTTTATTGATATTTACGTGGCAAATCTTTAAAAAAACATGTCAAAATAGGTAATATATACATAAAACCATCAGTAACTCAGACCCATGTCATTACTCCCTTCCACCTCCAAAGTCTTTCAAAAAATAGTATACGATAAAATATGTGAATATCTAACCATAAACGAATTATTTTACAAAAGTCAGTACGAGTATAGGACATCACATTCCACGGAGACGGCTACTCTTGAACTAACTGACACACCTTTTCAAATCTTGGACAAAAGAAAAATCCCCGCATAAATTTTCTTTTTAGATTTATCATAAATTTTATTCAAAAAACTTGAACATTAAGGATTAAATGGGACTCCGCTAATTCGTAATGAATTACCTTATCGAAAGACGCCAATTTGTCCAATTCGATTATTATAAAGTCTGACACATTAACTATCTCAACAATTGTCCTGCAGGGGTCAATGGTAGGTCCCTAATATTTACTCTCTGTATAAATGATATTCATCTTGCTAGCAATACATGTAAGACGATACTATATGGCGATGATACCACTCTTATTGGACCACTATGTTCTTTCAAATGCAATACTAATAGTCATAATGCAATATTAAAATACTATCAGCGACAACATTAACACTGAACTAAATACATGTTGTTCCATTTTCCATAATGTAGTATTTCAGATATAAAATTAACGGTACAAATAGACGGTCTACCCATACAGTGTATACCGTACAAATAGACGGTCAACCCATAGGGTGTGTACAGTACAAATAAACGGTCAACCCATAGAGGGTGTACGGTACAAATAAACAGTCAACCCATAGAGTGTGTACGGTACAAATAAACGGTCAACCCATACAGTGTGTACGGTACAAATAGACGGTCAACCCATACAATGTGTACGGTACAAATAGACGGTCAACCCATAGAATGTGTACGTTACAAATAAACGGTCAACCCATACAGTGTGTAAGGTACAAATAAACGGTCAACCCATACAATGTGTACGGTACAAATAGACGGTCAACCCATACAGTGTGTACGGTACAAATAAACGGTCAACCCATAGAGTGTGTACGGTACAAATAGACGGTCAACCCATACAGTGTGTACGGTACAAATAGACGGTCAACCCATACAGTGTGTACGGTACAAATAGACGGTCAACCCATACAGTGTGTACGGTACAAATAGACGGTCAACCCATACAGTGTGTACGGTACAAATGGACGGTCAACTCATACAGTATGTACGGTACAAATAGACGGTCAACCCATACAGTGTGTACGGTAGAAATAGACGGTCAACCCATACAGTGTGTACGGTACAAATAGGCGGTAAACCCATACAGCGTGTACGGTACAAGTAGACGGTCAACCCATACAATGCGTACGGTACAAGTAGACGGTCAACCCATACAATGTGTACGGTACAAATAGACGGTCAACCCATACAGTGTGTACGGTACAAATAGGCGGTAAACCCATACAGCGTGTACGGTACAAGTAGACGGTCAACCCATACAATGTGTACGGTACAAGTAGACGGTCAACCCATACAATGTGTACGGTACAAATAGACGGTCAACCCATACAGTGTGTACGGTACAAATAGACGGTCAATCCATACAGTGTGTGCGGTACAAATAGACGGTCAACCAATTACAGTGTGTACGGTACAAATATACGGTCAACCCATACAGTGTGTACGCTTTTAGGCACAATTATTCAAGAAACATTAAACTGGACTTCGCACATTGACAGAATATCAAATAAAATATCACGAACTTTGGGAGTCATGAATAAACTAAAGCACTTCCTACCGGGATACACATTAAAGACTTTGTATAATTCTTTAATCGTGCCACATTTCAACTCTAGTGTTTTATCGTGGGGTTTTCATACGAATAGACTATCCAAACTACAGAAAAGGGCAGTCAGAATAATTTCCAGTAGTGAATACAACTCACACACGGAACCTGTAATGAAATATCTCAACCTACTCAAAATTTAATACATTTTCACGCGTCAATGCATAAAATGTTTTCATAAATATACGTATAAACGCGTTCCTATATTTTTTCAATCACCATTTTCACAAAATGTTGCTTATCATACAGTCATACATCGAGAGCCAGAAAATGTATTAGATACCACTTACCAGCTTTACTAAAATGCCACCATGCATTGTGAATAAAATTTATACGCAAAGTCTTCACGGCTTCTCTACATACACAAAGCAATACCTACTAAAATAAATTCCTGCACAAACACTAACTGCTACATATGCACTTAGGCTACAAATGATCACCAGGTCCTGTCTTTCGATAAACTGTGACGATAAACGTTGACGATGGTGTAAAACTTGTTGGAGGTAATGTGTGCACACGGAAAACAACCAGTGTATGTGGTTCTCACGATAGCGGCACACATGCACGCACGAACACGCACGCACGTACATGTTCACGAGCACACGCACGCAAACACGCACACGCAATCATCCTTACGTGCATCCTTTCATGTTAATGAAGTAAGTTTCTGCGACACATTGGGGAGGACACAATGTAATTAACATAAACCCACCAACAATATTGGGGCCCCGCCTACGCAAAGTCTAGTCTTAGAATCGTTACTGCAAGTCAAATTGTGTCGCCAAACTGGTGACGAGTTGTTATGACGACTTACCTGGCGCTGCTGTTGTCGTTTATGAACACCGCAAGTAGATCAGTGCCCAAGACGTATTGCACTCTTCATATGATGCATCAGATACATGCAGACGACATTCGACCTTTTGTAAAGTCCGCCTACACGGGCGTACTTGCTGGGCTCGTGTGACGAATACGTTGACTTACGGGGGCCTGGCTCATTACGTCTGACACGCTTTCCAGGAGAATTCTTCTGCGGCATCCGTAGCCATCCATCCTGCGTGGTTCGCGGTACTGGTGACCATAGTCGACAGACACAACTGTTTGCCTCTTCCAGATATGCGGAAGCTATCGTTGCGAACATGTATCACACACCGTTGTAGGCGTATTCTAAGACGGATTGGCGCCACGGGAATAGACGCTTGCTTAAAAATTCCATTAACTTAGCACATCGCGAATCAGGTTCATCGATGGCTTAAATCCGCATTGCGTGAGATTGAAAATAAACTTAACATGTATTTCCATATAGTTTAAAATACGTCGTGTTGAAATAAATAATTTGTTTAAAAAATAGTTAGTTTGGTTCAAATATATCGATAACGATGTCTGGATTCATAAAATGTTCAACCATTAAATCTTAAATATAAATTAATGACATGCATGGATCACACTTTAAAGATAATCATGTTTTCTTTAAGAAAATGCTACAAAGAGCTGCCGCCACTGCGGGCGGTTAATATCAACCTCGGATTAACCCTCAAAGAATAATTCAATAATCTGAATTTGAACACGGGCATACCAACTAAGCAGCTACCCGTAAGAGCGCTTGGTATTAACGCCGCATCACTCACTGTAGGCGCGTCTCAAAAACACATGTTACTTCGTATCAATTTACTGCATCGAACTTGGTCCAGTATTTGGCACCACTAATTCACTACCGTGCTGACACTTCGCAGTTCTTCAGGTCGTCCTCGTCTCGTTCTCGGTACTTCTATTTGTCTGCTCAGAACATAGGTTTTCATAGCACTGACGCAAGTGATGTCTATGTTGGTTTTAACAATGTCTA
>BSQZ01000002.1:9945000-10095000 GCA_033239005.1 Lamellibrachia satsuma | reverse complement strand
CTGCAATTGCATTGTCACTTTGCTCTCATTGCAACAGCATTGGGTGCCACTCTGCGACAAATGGAGGACTGCATTGATGTCGTCAAACAGTGGATGACATCAAATGGCCTGTGCATGACCGACAATAAAACGGAATATCTCCCCGTGGTACCCAACACGGCGGCTGCGCTCGTTGTTGACAGTGTAATACGTGTAGGTGATGCTACAATTACTACTTCACGATATGTTCGTAACCTTGGTGTCACCATAGACAGACACCTCGATTTTAAGAAACAAGTGTCAAGCATCATCAGCATGTGTGCATTCCACCTCCGCCATATCTCCGTTGTCTCCCAACAACGACAAAGGAGCGTGTCGTCAATGTCATTATTACACCGCGACTTGACTATCGCAATTCCCTTCTATACGGCACTACTGTTAACAACAGGAAAGGTAACACTAATTGCACATGAGATGATGAAATATAAATGAGCTTTACTAGGGCTGTGTGAGACTAGATGGACACAGTCAGGACAAATAAAGCTTTCATCTGGAGAGATGGTACTCTACTCAGGACGAAGAAGCCCAGGCACAAAGGGGGACTAATCCGCTAGGAGCCAATTAACGTGATTTAGGCCAAATTCAGGTCAAACCATCGCAGAATCAAACTTACATCCTACAGTGCTACGCACCAACCAATGATGCTGAAAAAGAAACAAAGGGACACTTTTATAGCACATTACAAAAGCCTCTAGAACAAAGAAAGAACAAACAGGTGATGGACAAACACTTACTAGGGCAAATGAATGGCAATGGGTGTCATGGGTGTCATGGTTGTCACCGAACCATGTTACGGATAACCAAATAGACCACATACGCATTGAAGGAAGATTATGGGATGAAGAGGAGATACAGGAGGAGTGGAAAGAAGAATATTTGGTAAAAATGCCAAAGAAAGGACATCTTAGGGAATGCAAAAAAAAAACTGTAGAGGAATTGTGTTTTTCTCCGTACCAAGGAAGGTGCTAAACAGAATCATTCTGGAGAGGCTGAAAATGGAACTCAACTCAAAACTAAAGGACCATCACGTTGGCTTTCGTCAGAAAAAAGATCTTGCATCGAATAGATAGCAACACTGCGCATAATAATCGAGCAGTCAATAGAATGGAACTCTCCTGTTTACATTAATTTTATTGACTTCAAAAAAGCCTATGACAGCTTAGACCTTGAGACCATGTGGAAGATAATGAGACATTATGGAATACCAGACAAGTTCATCTCAACAATTAAGAAAACATACAAGAGAATGACCTGCAGAGTTCTACACTAAGGGAAGATCACAGGCCAATTCGAGGTAAGGCTGGCATGATATAGGGATGATACAGGGATGCATACTCTCATCGTTTCTGTTCCTGATGTCCATCGACTGGACCATGAGAACATCTACAGAAGGACAGACAAATGGTTTACAATGGGCACTATGGTAGCTACTAGATGGTTCTGACTTTACCGATGACATGGCTCTTCTTTTACACAACCAGAAACATAAGCAAGAAAAAACAAACCAGGAACCAATCAAACATCAAATTAGAAGGAAGAATTGGAGCTGGCTAGGCCATACTCTCAGGAAGTGGAGCTGGCTAGGCCATACTCTCAGGAAGTGGAGCTGGCTAGGCCATACTCTCAGGAAGCCAACACAACACACAGTGAGACAGGCGCTCACATGGAAGCCTCGTGCGTGCGTGCATGTGTGCGTATGTGCGTGCATGCGTGCGTGTATGTGTGTTAATGGTGTGGTGCTGTATGCTGTGGGTCAACTCGTTTTGCGGTCGACGCAGAACTGATAACTATAACATTAGCATTACCCGCTCTGGCATTTATCAGGAATGAGGAATGTGTTAAAACAACGCTGTTATGCAATAAAGGCTGTGTGCAGTGCACAATAATAGCACATCTCCCCAGCCATGTTGTGCTCCCCAGCCATGTTGTGTAAATGTCACGAAGGCACGACTTCGCATTATGGTGTGCTATGGACAGTTCCAGCATTCAAGACTGGCCTAACTGTGAAGTAGTTTTTCCTCAAACACACTTGTGAAGGTAATGCTGGTATAACTGCAACTGTGTGCGTGTGTGCGAGCGTGCGCGCACGTGCGTGCGTGCGTGTGTGTGTGTGTGTGTGTGTGCGTGAGTGTGTGTGTGTGTTACGTCAGCTTTTAATGGAGTCATGCTTAAATTGATATTATATCAAAGCTGGTGGAAGTTTGATGGGGAATAGTAAAATAACATTTATGTTAGTTATACAAACAAACGGAGTTGTCGTATAGAGTGCAATGCAAATGGTGTGACTTTATTCTTTAGCGCGCTCCTTACGAAACGAGCAAGCAACGAGCGATGTGTTCGCTGTCAGGTGACAATGTGTGTGTATGTGTGTGTGTGTGTGTGTGTGTGTGTGTGTGTGTGTGTGTGTGTGTGTGTGTGTGTGTGTGTGTGTGTGTGTGTGTGTGTGTGTGTGTGTGTGTGTGTGTGTGTGTGTGTGTGTGTGTGTGTGTGTGTGTGTGTGTGTGTGTATATATTAATATATATACACTGTGCGACTAGGAGAGTCGATATTGTCGGAGTAGTCGTTGTAATTACTCAGTCCTGACCGAGAATGCGTATAAAACCCAAAGCTGGCTTCCGTTTTACAATTGGGCAACAATGCCATTCCTTGAAACACTGAATATGTTTCCTGATAACTACAAAAACACCATCATCATCATCAACAACAACAACAACAACAACAACAACAACAACAACAACATTATTTCTACCGAATAAGTAAACCGTGACTTACCTTAACATGCACAATATATCAGTTGCCTTTGTTTCATATATATATATATATATATATATATATATATATATATATATATATATATATATATATATATATATATATATATATATATATATATATATATATATATATATATAACTACATTTTAATGTATGCGAAAATGTGTTATATAATTGAATGCACTACAATCCCATTGGCACATTAACTAGTTTGTTTCGTACAGGAAGAAAGCATTATGAATACAATAAAAGGTCCGATGTGCTTACCGTCTTCATCTGCCGTTCGCTGTGTTTGAATAGTGAATACGTTGACGCTGACGTGGCTGGTTAACGCAATTTGGCGAAGAGCTACAAGAATAATTTCCATCAACCGACAAATACAGCACTTCTTTGCGCTTCTAGCTTGTCCACCGACGCACCACACGATATCACGACGGAACACCAGGTGGCTACTGCCTCGGCAATAGTCGAAGTTACTGGTCATATATTATGCCTGCTCTACCGGCAAGCCATACTCGCAAAGGTCAGTTGTCAAGTTTAATTGTCCGCTGGTTGAAGCATGGATAAGTCTAAAATTAACCATCCCAGAATAAACAATAACATGGCAATAACAACTATATTAACACCCGGTCAGACGGACCGGAAACGTTCTGACGATATCTCGTTGGTACGTACACACGTACACACGTACACACGAACACGGACAATGCGCACAGACAGGATCATGTGACCTATCATTATACATCAGATACAGTGACCAGATACTCGATGCGATGACAATGCGTATAACTATGCTATGGTACACACACACACGCACATACACATGCACACACACGCACGCACGCAGCCACGCGCGCGCAAACACACACACACACACTCAAATGTGTTACACTCAAATGTGTTACATTTGAAAGTGTTGTCTTGTATATCATGTTTATGTTGCATGCGAACGTACATTTGCTTAATATAAGATGTTTTTTATACTATTTGCAGAGGTGCCCAGTAACATTACACAAAAAGCGGTAGATTTACCGCTTGTCAAGATGTGAGGGTGGTAGATCGCGTCGCGAGCCTCGAGCTGCGGACGCTAGGGGGAGTGTGAGAAAGGGGACCCTCCTGGCGGAACTGTTTTTTCAATGTTATGGTGTATTTACTTAATGTTGGTGCATCTTCTATGTGACGTTTTGGTATGTTTGGATTCGAAATTACGGTTTGGTGGTAGATTTCGGCACTAAAGCGGTTGATATATATATATATATATATATATATATATATATATATATATCACATGATTTATGCGAAAACAACTATCAGACCTTTAATTTCTGTCATACATAAGAATGTATTAACACATAATTTATATTCAGCTGACAACAAAGTCTGCTTTTTGCACAGGTGTAACTTGTTTTTGTGAGGCTGGTTATTCATCAGACGAGCTGCCGCCATGTTACATGTACAATTATTTCACAGTTGGCTCTCATACCTGACAACATATGGTGCCTATGAATGTATTCCTTTGGTTTGGTGAATGTTGGCGGACGTTGTCTACGTTTCACTCACGTGTGCAGTTTAGAGTCCGGTATGACAAATTACAAATCGTCCAGCCAAACCGCAATATTTTAGCAAATTGTGTTGTGCGTGATCTAGAGGGATATCGTCCTGCCAAACCGCAATGTTTTAGCAAATTGTGTTGTGCGTGATCTAGAGGGATATCGTCCAGCCAAACTGCAATGTTTTAGCCAATTGTCTTGTGCGTGATCTAGAGGGATATCGTCCAGCCAAACCGCAATGTTTTAGCAAATTGTGTTGTGTGTGATCTAGAGGGATATCGTCCAGCCAAACCGCAATGTTTTAGCAAATTGTGTTGAACGTGATTTAGAGGGATATCGTCCAGCCAAACCAGAATGTTTTAGAAAATTGTGTTGTGTGTGATCTAGATGGATATCGTTTGCAAGTGTTTTGTGAAATAATGACCTGCTGGAAAAAGAACATTCAGCGTGATGAATATGAGGAGGACTGATGCTCGCAAACTTAAAATTGGATAAATTGAATAAAGATATCAAGAGTAAAACATGCTTATTTAAAAATATCCGCTTCTTAATAGTCCAAGGAAGTGTACGACAAGTGTGTTTTTTTCTGCACATTTGTTTTCATTATATAATGATTTTTTGGGAAATTAAGAAGGACCAAGACCGTGGGAGTGAGTGAGTGAGTGAGTGAGTGAGTGAGTGAGTGAGTGAGGCAGTGAGGCCGTGAGTGTGTGATTGATTGATCAAGAAACTGATTGATTGACGACGAAAACCCTACCTTTATGTGGATTTCTTGACATGTCACACGGCGCATGAAATATGCACCTACATTTGACAGCCAGTGGAAGGAACAGTCTTAATATGCTGTTGCATTTTTTCACCGGTAGAGCATATCTCTGCTACAGCGTCGAATACACAGCTGACAGATGGTTGATTTAACATATCACGCCGAACGTGTAAATCTATATTCTTCACGGCGATTCGTCGCATGACCAACATACGTTTTCTTTCAGTTAAAAAAACCTTCGGGATATATTTATTTTCAATGACGTAGATTATTTGCCACACCGACCGAAATGATGACATATTATTATTAGCTGTTGTGTTTAATTTATTTTGCAAGAGAATCATGTCATTAACAATTATTCGGTTAACCCTTGACGTTTAAGAATAAAGATATCAAGAAAACTATGTATAGTAATGTTTATTTTAACTAAGACGAAGTTTACGTTTGCTTGCCAATGGGCAATGAAGATATGTTCCCAACGGACGGTGTTACACTCACAAAATAAGAAGAAGCAATATGTCACCAGACGCGTTTAATCAGAGAAGACACGGCTTCAAAGGTATTGGCTCAAGTCGCCGTCTGGTGCCAAAGGCTTACTCCGCCTGGTGCCAAGAAGAAGCAATCCGTCACCAGACACTTTTAATCAAAGAAGACTCGACTTCGAACATATTGGCTTACTTCACCGTCTGGTACCAGCAGGCATAACAGCGTGTTCTCCAGCAACACGAGTCCAACGACGCATAACTACCATCTTGTCATCATCTATTTACTTTATTGGTATCATCGGAAATCTAAGTGTCGTCATGTTTCATGTTGGCTGTACAAATATTGGATGGATTTCCTGGAAAGATATATAATATATAAAACAGTTAGTAACTGATTTTAATTTGACCAAAGGAGGTGCCCGAAACGACGAACGTCGGACGTACTCGTCATCCGAGGCTCGTTGATATTTAATAATTGCAACGATTAGGTATTTGTTCATTTGAATATTAAGCAATATCTTACAAACAAAAAAACAAACAAACAAATTTAGAAGCAAGGTACAGAAAAAACATAAAGTATATCCGTATAGAAGAAGTTTACTCTTCCGATCGTTGATCATTAATCATTGATCATCTACTATCCACTACGACATGCTAACCCATTTGTGCAAATGTGTGATTTAGCTTCGATGAAATCATCGGAGAAACGGTTAAATTATTTTTTATTTTGACTATTTTTTAATCAATAAAAATTCGGCGAAAAATGGCAATAGCGATCCGGCTCTATATACCATGCCATAACGCTAGTTATACTTTCGCAAGTTACACGCAGGTTACCAGATCTAACCATCAAATCGAATTATATAATGAATAGTACCTCTTTCTAGATGCATGTTATTTCAGTGTTGTAACAGCCAGTTTCGCAAAACCTATCTTGTACCGTTGGCATTTTTTACGGAAATCGAGTAGGATAACTGTTACCCCCGCGTCACCTGGAAAACAGGGAGAATGTGACTGTTCATAGGGATGGTTGCAATTTTTCTTAACCGGAGTGTAGTCACGTGACATAGTTTGGATAAAAGGGCTTCGATGTCATCGGCACTCTTGTCGTCTGCGACGTGACCACCTCGAGACATGCGGCAGTAATTGCGGATGGCTTTCTGGTAGAAGCCCATAGCACGGTGACAGTCCAACCGATAGTCAGCTGCTTGAAAGTAATAATCCAGAATATTATTCAGTTTATATTCTACAACCGTTTTCTGTCAGCAGGAAATCGTGGACAGACCTATGTCTAGAATGTCATATCATATGTTTGGCAGTGCCAATAATCCTTTGAAAGTTACCGAACGCTTTTCAGTGGTTTTAGCTTATTGGGTATTACACCGTTAGAAGCAATAGTAAAACCGCGTTATGTTTAAAAGTTGTAATGCTTTCAATGAAAATAGCGCCTGTTTTACCGCCTTTCGTGTTATCTACGTACCGCAAATTCAAAGGAAAATATTTGATGGAAATGGACGAGGGTGAAAAAGGCAAGGAAGACGAATAGCCGCACGGACAGGCAACGTCAACCCGCGGGCGGGGAAAAGGAAGATCTGATCAGACCAACGCAGTGCAGACATGATTGGCGATCGATGATAGGCAAACCTGCAGAGCGGACTGGCTCCACATTATAATGAATACTAATCCTACCTCTATCGAGACTGGTGCATTGTCGTGGTGTCTCAACCACAACGCGGTAATACACTTAAAGGTGTTTACTCAATTCGATTTATTTGCTAGTCTCACTTCAAATTAATGTTGCGAAAAACCCAAACCTACCTAGTATCCACTGCAACATGCTAGCGCGTTTGTGCAACTGTTATATGTAGTTTCTGTGAAATCATCAGACAAGCTATTAATTGTTCAAGCATTAACTGAAGTGAATCGAAATGCAGAAAAATTACCATTTTCTTCCTTGGTGAAGTTTCGTAACTTTGTCATGTGATCGGTGAGAGGATGGAGGTCACGCCCATGATCAGCATTGACCCACACAGTGTTTACCATTTTGGATATCCACTATTTTGATCCTTACCAGATCTAACGACTAAAGTCAATTCTTTCGATGATTTGAAAAAAAATATATACAATCTCAATGACGAAGTCTACCAAGGAAGACCACGCTACATAGATGACTTCAAAACTAAATCTTACGTCAGCCGAATGAGTCGTTTTCAAATGTTACGCGTTCGCGAGCCTGACACCTGCAGCAAGCGCTCAAACCTCCAACAAACCAATGACGTTAAAGACATCCATTCGAACATGACCACATTGATCATACATCACGTGAAATAAATGTGTACCATATAAATTAAATTGTATGGGTACCGTTTGTGTTGTAGTCAACCTGTATCTGAACTGATATGAACTGATATGGGCGATTACTGATTTGATTAAACATTTCAGGTTGTTGCATATAGAAGGAATTTACACGTAATTTTATTTTGACAAAGCTGCTGATATCTCTACACACGTATAAGTGTACCGTGTTATATGTTGACCACTTGGTGTGGAATAGGTTTAAGCCTATGTATTTATCGAGTTATTTATGATGGTCTGATTGCCGGATTGATTACAGATACCGTCGACAAATATATCTTTCATTATGTGTCCCGGAAATCGTAAATACTTAGATTGACGGAATATTTTTTATACATAACTCAATATACAATGCATCACCTAATGTCTAGCTTTCTGAAACTGACATCCACACTCGTTGTCACAAATTGGCAAGTCAAATCAAGTTATTGACCTGCAAGTCAAGTCAAGTCTAAAGTCAATGAAGTCAAGTTACTGCATTCGGAGCGGCCTGTCACAATAACGTGATCTCGTCTGGCGTACGCTTCGAACCACGACACTTGTTGGCAAGTCAAAAACTGGCTAGACAAGTCAAGTCTCAAGTCAATGACATCCAAGTAGGCATACACGTCAAATCTCTAGTCATCTCTCTGAAATCATCGAAGTCAGGTCATAATGTCATAAAAATGGGCGACCCGAGTGCCAAGACTCGCGTGCCAACACTTTTCACAATATATGGTGGCAGCTCTACCTTGTTCAACATTGTACGCATAATGTACAATCAAACAGCGGAACAAAACCAACAGTCGGTGCAAGGGAATGTCCTACGAGTTTACTTGGTTAAATCATAAGGTGCTAGTTGCAGGTTCCATATAATAAATAGCTCACATTCTAGCAATTTTTCGATCTGAAAGTTTATCTAAATACAATGTTATGTTTCTTTATTTAATCTTTATTTCTGAAGATTATTTATTGTACAGTTGCATGAGACTCGTATAGTTCTCTACCAACCATCTATTTGCAGTATTACTGAAGCTATTAAACAAGCAAGAACTGCATCTAGTCTCCGAACTGAGCATGATTTAAATTCAGCTGGTGTATTCATCGCATGTATTAACAAGGCAAGTGATTGCTCTATCGGCAAGCAGCACCGCGCACTGTTCGTTCTGGCTCGCTCGCCGCATGCATTGCACGCACACGCTCGACACGTTACCGGTGAGCCTGTTGAGTTACGGCCGGCGCTGGCCATGTTGCGTAGCCAGAGCGCTCATTCATCCGTTCAAGTATATGCTTGCTTCGCGACTGGCGTCGTAAATACGCTACTTGTAAACCCGCAGCGTGCATGAAACTGAAGGAAACAATAGCGGTCAATGGCTTTTTGATGTACAACCGTAGACGCGTAGGTCGTTATTCCATAATAGCCGGCATTATAAATTGTTATGGATACCCGCGCCGTCCTAAATAAAGAAACCATCACATCGACGACAATGCGCATTTATTGTTGCCGATTCTAACCGGATTGCGTTATGAACGTATCATCGCCGGTCGTGATGTGAGGGTGCCTTTCTCCAGTGGACGTATGGGTAAATTTTTACACGTGAGTCCGCATAATCCAGTAATCTTAACACATTAAACCGAAAAGCATTACGTTATCGGACGATTTGTTTTTAAAATTATTTGGTCACCTCCTGCGAAACTGAGATACTGTATTTAATATCGTGTGTAGGCGCATATGTGCATGGTTGTCCTCTTGCTCGTCAGAGAGTGTGATAATGAGACATTATGGAATACCAGACAAGTTCATCTCAACAATTAAGACAACATATAAGAGAATGACCTGCAGAGTTCTACACTAAGGGAAGATCACAGGCCAGTTCGAGGCAAAGACTGGCATGATATAGGGATGATATAGGGATGCATACTGTCATCATTTCTGTTCCTGATGTCCATCGACTGGACCATGAGAACATCTACAGAAGGACAGACAAATGGTTTACAATGGGCACTATGGTAGCTACTAGATGGTTCTGACTTTACCGATGACATGGCTCTTCTTTTACACAACCAGAAACAAAAGCAAGAAAAAACAAACCAGGAACCAATCAAACATCAAATTAGAAGGAAGAATTGGAGCTGGCTAGGCCATACTCTCAGGAAGTGGAGCTGGCTAGGCCATACTCTCAGGAAGTGGAGCTGGCTAGGCCATACTCTCAGGAAGTGGAGCTGGCTAGGCCATACTCTCAGGAAGTGGAGCTGGCTAGGCCATACTCTCAGGAAGTGGAGCTGGCTAGGCCATACTCTCAGGAAGCCAACACAACACATAGTGAGACAGGCGCTCACATGGAAGCCTCGTGCGTGCGTGCATGTGTGCGTGTGTGCGTGCATGCGTGCGTGTATGTGTGTTAATGGTGTGGTGCTGTATGCTGTGGGTCAACTCGTTTTGCGGTCGACACAGAACTGATAACTATAACATTAGCATTACCCGCTCTGGCATTTATCAGGAATGAGGAATGTGTTAAAACAACGCTGTTATGCAATAAAGGCTGTGTGCTGTGCACAATAATAGCACATCTCCCCAGCCATGTTGTGCTCCCCAGCCATGTTGTGTAAATGTCACGAAGACACGACTTCGCATTATGGTGTGCTATGGACAGTTCCAGCATTCAAGACTGACCTAACTGTGAAGTAGTTTTTCCTCAAACACACTTGTGAAGGTAATGCTGGTATAACTGCAACTGTGTGCGTGCGTGCGCGCGTGTGTGCTTGCGTGTGTGCGTGCGTGTGTGTGCGTGCGTGCGTGCGGGCGTGCGAGCGAGCGTGCGTGCGTGTGTGCGTGCGTGTGTGTGTGTGTGTGTGTACACATGTCCTCGATTCACGTGATGTCCCCTCCATTTGGGAGTAGTTTCAGCCCTGTGTGTGGTGCCTGTCTCTATGGGTCTGCCAAGCCGTTTGCCGGCAACCCTCGGGTCAAGTTACGCCATCTGGTGCAAGTTTCTAGTTGGAGGCCAACTTTAGTTCTTCTTCCCAGAAGGGCGGGTTACACAGATGACGAATTGTTGGACTCTCGGTAAGCCAATGGCTTCCTTGTCCACTTATCATCTGGTTTTTTTTCTTCGATGGCAATCTTGTTAAATCTTTTCTTGGTACAAAGTTAACTGTGATAGCATTGCGTGTTTTATTAGATAGTGACATAGTGACATGTCGTATTATTGCTGACTTCATTGATGAAGATAAGTTGACGTTGTAAAAGCCTAATGATATTGATATTTTCTAGCATTTTGGCTCACCTCTACCATCAATACCCGCAGGGCTCGTTATCTGCTCAAGTTGATCTTCGTCAATCATACACTGTGGCTGATTTATTTATATAAAGGTTGGAAATGTAGATGTTTATCAAACTCGCTGTTTTAAAATGTCAGTATTCTTTCGAATAACTGGCCCTCGTCGATTAAATGTGTAATGTTCATTACTGACATAATATGATAGATACACTTTCAAATGATAGATGCACTTTCAAGTGTCAACATCAAAAGAGCCTTTCACGGAACGTGCAGAGCGATACCAGCCCAGAGGAGGTTGGTGAGCTCCGCTTGTGCGCGAAAATCGGGTTATATTTGTGATCGCCGGAAGTTGCGAGCCAGTTTGTTACAGCGTTCGACGGAAAAGGTAGACCTTCGTCGGCGTCCGCTTTAATTCCATAAACTCAAACTAATCACATGTCTGATATGGTAACATAATTCATGCGTTATAATATTAAAACGTTTGACACTTTGTTGGTACTCTTTGCTTTTGTCAATTCATGAAAATTCAATTAACGTGCATTTTCCTTCAAGAAAACAGCCAGTGATGTTATTGTAGCAGCGCTCTTTGGCAGCATCACAGCATATTTTCGCAAACACGTTGAAATTAAACCAATCAAGAATAAATTCAATAACATAAAACAAGTAAATATATTAAGCATAATCTGTTTTACGTGGCTTAATACATAATCACAAGAACTATGTATGTATATTACTCATAATTGCTTGTAAAGAATAAACATCTTTTAGGCGAATTAAGCTTGCATAATTTCTTATGTCAAGACTTGTATTACTCAAAATGTTTATTGCAGAAAAAGTAACTGCATTGCTAACATAACAACAGAGCGAAGCCAGATAATAGTTATATATTATCCATTGCAGAAGCGTTAAAAAACGAACTAAACACACAAATAACAGTTATTAAAATAAATAAATAAATACATATCAAAATTAATTCATCGTGAGGGAATTTTTATTATAAGTAAACGAGTCTGGTACAGGTATGTAAACAAATGAATAATAAAATTATAATACTTTGTTTACAAACGCTGCTTCCAGTTGTTTGTGGTTCCATAAATCCATGTGATGTACTTTCCGTGATTCTTTAGGTCCATGATGATGCGAGTGATTTCACTATATCTTTGAGACGGCCTGAAAACAAACATGGTGGTTACAAGAATTATAACAACATAGTGGCTAAGTGGATGATAACAATAATTGTATTTATCATAATATAGAATATGTTTATATAAATTTTTATTCATGGCTACAAGCAAAAGAAGAAACTGAGACATCAGTACTTGCACTTCTTTGTTGTTACTAACGTTAAAGCTTGTAAGTTCAACATTTTTCATATTGAATTACAATACTGATGTCACTATTGAATTGTAAATATATCATAGTAAATAGTTTATTTCGATATAGAAATGATAATTACAACTGCTACTTTTGAGGTGGAATTAGAATTTATATGCTATAATTGGTATATAATTAGAATTGGTATACCGGTAATGTAATTGACCCATACTCTGATAACAAGTGACTTGAATTGACACAAACCATCATAAGCAATGATGTGTCTGAATTGATGACTCAACTAAGTTAGCATTATATTCATCATTATATACATCATTATGTTAAATTTGAAAAGTTTCATTGTGTTTAGCCTTTGCACGTTTAATAATAATAAAAAATATTTTGCGAAAGCCTTTTGTCAACGACTACGCGTGAATGAAATTGCCCAAAACCTGTTCTAACCACGATGTCACCGTGCCCCACTGACAGTGTTCTAACCACGATGTCACCGTGACCCACTGACAGTGTTCTAACCACGATGTCACCGTGACCCACTGACGGTGTTCTAACCACGATGTCACCGTGACCCACTGACAGTGTTCTAACCACGATGTCACCGTGACCCACTGACGGTGTTCTAACCACGACGTCACCGTGCCCCACTGACAATGTTCTAACCACGACGTCACCGTGCCCCACTGACGGTGTTCTAACCACGACGTCACCGTGCCCCACTGACAGTGTTCTAACCACGACGTCACCGTGACCCACTGACGGTGTTCTAACCACGATGTCACCGTGACCCACTGACAGTGTTCTAACCACGACGTCACCGTGACCCACTGACTGTGTTCTAACCACGACGTCACCGTGCCCCACTGACAATGTTCTAACCACGACGTCACCGTGCCCCACTGACGGTGTTCTAACCACGACGTCACCGTGCCCCACTGACAATGTTCTAACCACGACGTCACCGTGCCCCACTGACGGTGTTCTAACCACGACGTCACCGTGCCCCACTGACGGTGTTCTAACCACGACGTCACCGTGCCCCACTGACGGTGTTCTAACCACGACGTCACCGTGCCCCACTGACGGTGTTCTAACCACGACGTCACCGTGCCCCACTGACGGTGTTCTAACCACGACGTCACCGTGCCCCAACTGACGGTGTTCTAACCACGACGTCACCGTGCCCCACTGACGGTGTTCTAACCACGACGTCACCGTGCCCCACTGACGGTGTTCTAACCACGACGTCACCGTGACCCACTGACGGTGTTCTAACCACGACGTCACCGTGCTCCACTGACGGCGTTCTAACCACGACGTCAACGTGCCCCACTGACGGTGTTCTAACCACGACGTCACCGTGCCCCACTGACGGCGTTTTAACCACGACTTCACCGTGCCCCACTGACGGTGTTCTAACCACGACGTCACCGTGCTCCACTGACGGCGTTCTAACCACGACGTCACCGTGCCCCACTGACGGTGTTCTAACCACGACGTCACCGTGCCCCACTGACGGCGTTCTAACCACGACGTCACCGTGCCCCACTGACGGTGTTCTAACCACGACGTCACCGTGCCCCACTGACGGTGTTCTAACCACGACGTCACCGTGCCCCACTGACGGTGTTCTAACCACGACGTCACCGTGCCCCACTGACGGCGTTCTAACCACGACGTCACCGTGCCCCACTGACGGTGTTCTAACCACGACGTCACCGTGCCCCACTGACGGCGTTCTAACCACGACGTCACCGTGCCCCACTGACGGTGTTCTAACCACGACGTCACCGTGCCCCACTGACGGCGTTCTAACCACGACGTCACCGTGCCCCACTGACGGTGTTCTAACCACGACGTCACCGTGCCCCACTGACGGCGTTCTAACCACGACGTCACCGTGCCCCACTGACGGTGTTCTAACCACGACGTCACCGTGCCCCACTGACGGCGTTCTAACCACGACGTCACCGTGCCCCACTGACGGTGTTCTAACCACGACGTCACCGTGCCCCACTGACGGTGTTCTAACCACGACGTCACCGTGCCCCACTGACGGTGTTCTAACCACGACGTCACCGTGCCCCACTGACGGTCGATGATAAGCAAATATTCTATTTTGGTACTTTAATGTGAATTTCATATTACAATTTTTATATTTATAAATTGTATGTTTAAACATTTTGCTATTTTTTATTGACCGTGAACAGTATTTAATATTATAATTAATTAGATAATTTTTTGCAATCATAATAATTATATGCCTACTGCATACACATCTAAACAAAGATTGAAAACATGCAATGAATTCAGTATAATATTACAAAAAACATAGTTGAAAATAAATTACTCTTGCATACGAATGCACTTAATTAGCTTGTATTACTGCGACCTTGTGGCGTCGCCTATGACAAATGTTCCACGTTATTAATAGTGAAAAGGTCTCTACAAACACCGGATGGTACTGACATTGACAAGCAGTTTGCCGAAGGTTGTTAAATAATTCATTGGTTCGATTGGATTTGCTTACTCCAAACAGCCCCTTCTGCGGCTAACATAGGAGTGTGGTGCTTGGTGCGCATGAAAAAAGGTGCATATAAATGTGGGAAACAATAATTTAATTTAATAAGAATAGTGCAATTAAAATGTGGATTAAAATCAGATATCCTCACAATAGACGAATGAGGTGAGCTTGAGGGGCAGGATAGACAGTGCTCACAGCTAGTTAGAAGGGGTGAATGGAGGATAGTCGTTTGTTCATTGAGGCAGCTCAGTCATAAGGGGTGAATGGAGGATAGTCGTTTGTTCATTGAGGCAGCTCAGTCATAAGGGGTGAATGGAGGATAGTCCTTTGTTCATTGAGGCAGCTCAGTCATAAGGGGTGAATGGAGGATAGTCGTTTGTTCATTGAGGCAGCTCAGTCATAAGGGGTGAATGGAGGATAGTCGTTTGTTCATTGAGGCAGCTCAGTCATAAGGGGTGAATGGAGGATAGTCCTTTGTTCATTGAGGCAGCTCAGTCATAAGGGGTGAATGGAGGATAGTCGTTTGTTCATTGAGGCAGCTCAGTCATAAGGGGTGAATGGAGGATAGTCGTTTGTTCATTGAGGCAGCTCAGTCATAAGGGGTGAATGGAGGGGAGTCGTTTGTTCATTGAGGCAGCTCAGTCATAAGCTGCGTTTCACAAGAAAGTCCAGATCGGAATCCATGTTGGTGAGGGAGAATAATGTTATTGGCGCCGAGGTGTTTCCACATGTGGCTAAGGACAATATGCTCCATCACCATACACATAATATAAGTTAAAGAGGTCTATAGTTAGCAGGGTCGCATTTATTGCCTTTTCGTGTACTGCCGTGACAAGGGGTGTATTCCAGGCTTGGGGGAGTTTGCCAGTGGTGTATGATTGCTGGAAAATGTGCTATATTATGGGGGATATCTCTTTAGCTGTTTCCTTTAGTATTTTTGTAGGAATTTCGTCTGGCCCTGGCGCTTTGTTGGAATTTAGAGTTTCAAGTTTTTTTATTTAGTCCGATTTCTAGGGTTTGAATTGAGGGAAATGCTCATTTGTGAAAACAGATTTGAAGTGGTCGTTGATAGCATTTGCTTTGTCATGGTCGGTTGGTTTGAAGTTGTCACTTACTTTTACTGTTGGAATGCCAATGTTTTCTGTTTTGTTTTGTTTGATGAAGGACCAAATTGTTTTGGATTTGTTATCAAACTTTCTCCAATAATGTTGTTAATGTAACTTTTATAGGATTTGGACACTTCTTTGGTGGCTACTTTTCTTAATTTTTTTAAAAGTTTAAAATGTTTGCTTTTTTCTTGGCTTTAGCATGAGTTTTGTCCGTTTTTCTCTGTAGTCTGATAATGCTTATTGTGATCCAGGTTAGGTCTTGTTTAGATTTAGTCATGGGGCTAGGGATGGATACTCCTATCAAGTTAGTGTAGTGTTTATGAAAGAAGTCCCAATTTGAGTTTTCATCTTGTTCGTCTGGTGTTCGATTAAACTACTGCTGAGCTAGCTGTAGTTGGATTTAAGGGATTCCCAGTTTGCAGATCTGTAGCTGTATATTTTGTGTAGTGGTTTGTTTTTTTCTGCAATGATTCTAATTTATGTCAAAGAGAATGGCTTCATGATCGCTCATGCCTGCCACTCTGTTTAAGGTGGAGATAGTAAGTACTAGGTCTAATATATTTCCAGAATCTAATCGGGTGGGTTCATTTACCATATTAACTAGTCCAATTCCCCAACTATTTCAATTAGTTTGTTATGTTTCTCAGCTGTCTGTTGGTTTGTTGCACTCAAATTCTCCCAGTCAATGTCAGGAAGATTTAGATCTCCAGCTAGGATGACAGATGGGAGTATCTTGCAGCTACGGTATAGGATGGAGAAATATTCATGTGTGGCTTGAAGAGATGTTGTGTAGTCATTTGGAGGTCTGTGGTAGATAGATAGTTTTTGTTATGCACAAAGTGTATTTTTTTCCAAATAATTTCACAGGTTGTGTTTAGTTTGTCTTGGGGTTCTGCTATAGTATAATTTCGTAGTGCTGTTAAGACATCTCCACCGTGGATGTTACGATCTTTTCGGATTGCTTCATAATTTGTGGGGAGAAAGGAGTATGTGGGGATTCGTGAGTCCAGTTTGGTTTCAACTAGAAGGATTAAATCAGGGTTTGTTGAGTATATTGTTGCCTGCAGTTGGGATACTTTGTTAGTGCTCTTGATGCTGAATGCAGTTTATCAGAATGGAATTTAGTTTAGGTTTACTTTCTTCGGTCAGGAGTAGATGTAATAGCTGGATTTAGTGCAAATGTAGGGTTCGTATCATCAGAGATATTTGTGTAGTCACTGCTGTCTGGAGGAGACTCGAGAACTGTGAATGGGGTTTGAGGTATTAATGTTGCTGGCGAATAGACACTCAGAATAGTTTGGCAGTCCACAGCAAGAACAGAACCAGAGCACACTATGGTATTTTAATTGTTCGTATGTTTTGTCATTAATTTGAACACGTGCAGGTAACACGTGGATATTTAATTTGGCTGCAGGTACCACATGGATATTTAATTTGGCTGCAGGTACCACATGGATATTTAATTTGGCTGCAGGTAACATATGGATATTTAATTTGGCTGCAGGTACCACATGGATATTTACTTTGGCTGCAGGTACCACATGGATATTTAATTTGGCTGCAGGTACCACATGGATATTTAATTTGGCTGCAGGTACCACATGGATATTTTGGAGAGGGATCTAAGGTGGAACCAGGGTTTGGATGAAGATCCCCTGCTAATATTATAAGTCCACACAGATATAATAGAGATAGGGTATGGGGCTTAGTTGGCATCATCTTGTTTTTCTTTGTGATTGAGAACGTGTGAAATGGTGGCAGATTTCTTGTCAGCAGGGCTGAGAATGTTGTTGTGAAATCCTCATTGTTGGTGGAAATTTGACAGAGGTACTTATTCATGTTTGCTGCCAGGAAGCATAGTGTTATCACGAGTGTGAACTTCATGTTTACGTCAGGAGAGAGGGGTGTTAAATAAATTGGTTTTGAATTTTCTTGCGAAAGTATGTATTATCTCGGGGAAAGCGATGCATTGAATGGCCTGTCAAAGATAGAAACGGTTGAAATAAATAAAATCCAGCTGCCTAGAACGTTATATCTGGGGGAGACGTGTTGTACACGTGACGTCACGAATCTGCCACTCGCGGCGTTTCCGGAAAACAGGCATTTCCATGTTTAGACTATGACCTGTCACTGCTTAAAATCAGTTTGATCAATGTTTTGGCCACAATGTAGCTTCGGATTTGCCTTAACATTGAAGAACACATACATAAAAGATAGATATTTATATAGTTTTTAGGTACATTTATTTTAACAAGATGTGGCCTTTAAACCTTGACTGTTCTTACCCGTTTTATATCAATATGGCCGATTTGTGTCAGTAATTATATTGCTAAAGCCAGTATACGCGTCACGACGCGACAGGTCTACTACTACTTGTTGCGTCGCCGACGAGTTTGTCGTGACTTCTGTACACTCTCACGACGCGACGCTTTTGTCGAAGACAGTTTTTATCCAGTTTTTGTCGCGTCGTGGAATATCAAACATGTTTGATATTAAGGCAAGTTGTCGGGGACAAATTGTCGCCGACGAGTCGTGTCGTGACGTGTATGCCGGTACACCCTCGTCGGCGACTCGTCGGCGGCAGGTTTTTTGCCTCCTGAAATGTTTTGAGGTCCTTGGCCAATCAGGAGCCTCACCGTAGTCATGGGACTGTCTTAAAAACTGAAAATGGCGCAGTTTGAATTGAACGTTGAATGCGAAGAAAAGCTAATTGATTGGCCGCCAATTTGGTTCTTTTACCCAGCGTGTCAAGATCATTTCCCTAAGCCACTCTACTAATAAACACGCACATCGTCGGAGACGGCGGCAGAGTTGCGTGTTAATCTTCCACTGTCAGTAGCCACATCGGACGCAACACCCATGCGCCTACGTTTTGCTTCAGATGATGCAAGTCGTCGCCTCATATTACTACAGGTTCTCCTGCAAGCAGCACAACGTTACTCCGGCGTTGCGTTAACGATGTTCTGTCACACTGAGCCGAACAGGGTGAGAGACCAACTGTAACATTAGCAGTAGCGATTCCTGGGCTCATATGAACAAATGTCCAACGATTTTATTTACACTAGCTTTCATAGCACATTACAAATCAATTGACCTCTTGTGTGAAATTTGTGAAAAAGACATCTCGTTTTTCAGAAATGCACACCGATTGGCCAATTCCTTACAATTGTTATACCAAACCCGGTGACTAATTTTGACACGTCAGTGCGTTACTCCTAACAGCCGCCATGTTGATACACGAACGGTCAGTATCTGTCTATTGCCATTAATTGAAAGCTATAATGCAGTAGTAGAGAAAACGTTAACTTTGTTCACTCACTCACTCACTCACTCACTCGCTCGTCCGCCCGCTTGCTCACTCACTCACTCACTCACTCATTTACTCACTAACTCACTCACTCACCCAACGGAGTTGGCTTGCCTAATTGCGGGAGGCAGGGCGTTCCACAGTGTCGGCCCTGCCACAGAAAAGGCCCGACGACCGTACCGCTCGAGATGGTACCGCGGTATAGTCAATGGATGTTGATCGGCGGATCACAGTGCATAACGCGAAACACAAGTAAAAGAAGTTTGAATTCGATTCGCTGACGAACAGGTAACCAATGTAAACTGAATAAAACTGGTGTTATGTGATCACGTCTGCGGGTTCCAGTAATCATCTGTGCCGCGGAGTTTTGAATCATCCGCAGTTTCCGCAGCTGCGTCTCGGGCAGTCCATAAAGCATAGCGAGCGTAGCAATGTTCGATTTAAGCAGGGTTGCAGAAATGATGTCGATGTCAGTTGAAAGTTTGCTAGTACCCTTCATTGCCAGATTACAGATGTCATTGCAAATATATATAAATATGTAAATATATATACATATATATATATATATATATATATATATATATATATATATATATATATATATATATATATATATATATATATATATATATATATATTAATCTGCTGTAGATGAAATTCTTCGTGAATATCGTCGCTAATGAAAATAACTAATTCAGCTGTCCACTGCGAAATATATGCAACTGGCCGAATTACCCGATGTTACACGGCAAAAATGCAGTCAATGCAAGAGATTGTGACTCCTTGCACTACCCAGTCAAGCTTTTGTAGGGCAATGGCTGTGCCAACTTCGTGCCCCCAAACCCTTGTATAAATGTAGGCTCCACGAAGCGTTCGTGCATTTTGTGGACGTTTGTCGCATATCACGTGACTCGGAATTTGTTAAAGTACGAACCATCCTCACGCCTACAAAATTCCAACCCTCATACACGCGAAACTGATGAGTTATGAGGGAATATACAGGCAGACAGAATGACACACTACTTTATAGTATAGATATTCAACACCTAGGCACAGATCAGTTCGCACAAAAAACCTAATACATTAAGCCCACTCAGCATCACACACTGTGAGCACGCAACAAAGAGATGTAGATGGAAGAACGTGATCAACTGCTTCAATAGAATCTAACTGTTGTGTCTTTCATATTATTTCGATTTATTTATTTGGTGCACCTATTTTATCAAACGTCTTAACTATTTTACAAGTTTACATTATTTTTGCATTTAGCAATAACTCATTGTAATAA
The DNA here is from genome assembly GCA_033239005.1 of Lamellibrachia satsuma. NCBI lineage: Eukaryota > Metazoa > Annelida > Polychaeta > Sabellida > Siboglinidae > Lamellibrachia > Lamellibrachia satsuma. Next base: position 10,074,213 of record BSQZ01000002.1, on the reverse strand, counting down.
GATTTCTTTCGTAGTTCGCTATGCTTTTATTTTACATTGTATGAAGCTTCGATCTGAAGATAGATTGTCATGTATTCAAACGATATATATATATATATATATATATATATATATATATATATATCTTATTATATATATATATATATATATATATATATATATATATATATATATATATATATATATATATATATATATATATATATATATATATATATATATATATATATATATATATATATATATATATATATATATATATATATATATATATATATATATATATATATATATATATATATATATATATATATATATATATATATATTAAAATGAAAAATATTAACAATTAGGGCAGGGAGAAAATGACATTTTTAATTTTACGCTGAACATTAGCCATGAAGTTTTGAAATCATTGCGACAGCATTACGACTGAAATAATAACAACGAAAGACTAGAATAATTATCAACCACATTAGGTCCAAGAATACGACTGAGAAAACAATACCTTTGAGTGACAATAAGTCATTGTCAGAACTTCACAGAACTTCAGACGCATATTTCGCTCACCAATCAGTCACATCATCAATTACAAACATTAAATAATAAAGGTGTAGGAAGGATGTCAGTCAACAAATATTCATACAGGTACTTGGGCCGTGTTCACATCTAATTTTCAGCCGAATTACGATGCGAATCAACTAATTCGGCTCACATAAACCGAGTTAGGCCGGATTAAACCGCCAACCGAATTAGTGCACCAGAGGGCGTGGTGTGCGGGTCATATGCACTCATACAGTTGTTTCTCATGCAGCAGCGGCAAGGCAAACGGAGCGTTCACATTGGCTAATCCGCATCCTAATTCACCTGTTTTTTCGCATTAGAATTCGGATAGCTTAATGCGGATTAAGGGTGTTCACATTGCGCTACCCGAATTGGAATCCGCATCCTAATGCGGATTAAAGTTGTATGTGAACACGGCGTTAGAGGACTGAGTAACTGTATGAATTCCCAATCCAATGTTTAATTTGATCGTCGTAACGCAATCTTCTTGCCCATGGATTGGGTGTTTCTTCCCGATAATCGTTCTGCACATTTTGTAGCGTGCTCAACCAATGCTAAACAATTATCAGTACAGTTATGGTTATCTCCACGGCGTTTTCTCTCGCTGCCTGACATATCACATTTTGTAGCGTGCTCAGCCAGTGCTAAACAATCATCCGTACAGTTATTGTAATCTCCACGGTGTTTTCTCTCGCTGCCTGACATATCACATTTTGTAGCGTGCTCAGCCAATGCTAAACAATCATCCGTACAGTTATTGTAATCTCCACGGTGTTTTCTCTCGCTGCCTGACATATCACATTTTGTAGCGTGCTCAGCCAGTGCTAAACAATCGTCCGTACAGTTATGGTTATCTCCACGGTGTTTTCTCTCGCTGCCTGACATATCACATTTGTAGTGACATATCACATTTCGGGATATAATCGGGCAACTGTTCAATCACCTTATCCGTTTTTCAACAATAAAATCAATAGCGCATTCAGAAAATCGCCATGTGCTCGGCTAGCTGCTAAAAATATATCGCGGCCACTGATTGGTTGCTCGGTCGTCAGTCAACCAATATATTTTACATCGTATAGGTGTTTCATTCTCATTGTCAAGCGGCATTTGTCGACCGAATTAACTGTTGACCAATCAAGCTTAACCTTTCTGAGCTTTCGTGTCAGTTTCAATCGCAGCTAACAAAAGGTTTTGTTTACCTTGCGAAATACGGCAATCTTTTGACTCTCGTGAAATGAAGACATCACCGGTAATGCCTGTTAGTGTGATTCGTAAAATTAAGTAATGCACATGTGTGGCACCAAAATTTCAGGGGCCAACTTGACTCCCAGATTCGGAACTATTGGGGGTCCGGTAGTGAATCTAGGAGCCCACGGACCCACAGAACCCCGATAAATTTGAACTCTGCCCCAGAACGTACACATGTATATTTGTCTCGGCGAAACTACGCACGGACACGACAGTGGCGCCACACAGTAGTAGTAAGGAACGCAAATTAATCAAGCACCGATGATCCGGATCTTTCAGGTAGGCCTGTTTGTTGAATGCTGATAAATAGTCTTTGAACAGGTCCACACGGTTAACTGTCAATTTGTGGAAATTGTGTTTTTCTTTCTTCTTACATTAACGTCGCTGAAAGAAGAATATGCTTAATTATTATGTAGTAAGACAGCAGCGTCGAGTGAATAACATGACGGTTCGATGTGGTTAATTGGTGGACAGACATGTGTGTTCGTATCTATGGGAAGGCAGTGTTAGTTGAGCCATTTCAACACTACCTTCCCCTACATTAATTGGTCTAAGTAGCGGAAGTCGATTCTTCACATACGATATATTTGCTTTGGACCTCGTCAGCCTAATGTATATTGCGACCATGAAATAAATCAACATCCGGACAGATCATATGTACGACAATTACGGGACATTTGCGAGTACAACACATGAGTGTGTCAACTGTAATATCCCCGGAGAATTAAGGTAAATATTTGTGGACGCAGAACGCTTTCTCCTCTGAGTTTTCGAGAAAGAAAATCATTGAATGCATCCAAAATTGGTGCAGGTTAATAATTTGACTAATAATTATACCCATTGCATTATATGTAACACGTTACTAAATGCCGTGCTACAGTGCTGGTCAAGTTTTGTCCCAGTCTATTTTAAATCCAACTTATGTTCGGCTTTGATGACTAACGTTTAGTACCGGTAGGTTTAGTACCAGTGGGTATTTCTCTTCATTCGGTCAAAGAAAATATTATCCAGCAGAATTCACACTACGGATGTTTAGTTTACATTGCCCTATTTTCAAACATGTCATGACTACTTTGTACGGCCCCGCTTCCAAATATGTCTCTGAATCCAACAATATCGCCCGCTGGAAGCTTCCAGAGATAATGTTGGTATTCTGCTGTGAGCCCATCTATTTATCAGATATAATAATAATAACAATAATAATACTAACGTTTATTCAATTGCAATGACACAAGAAATGTCTGGTTAATTAATAATTATGTTGATATGCAACTCAGGTGATTAGCATATTTATGCGCAATTAATGTCAGTAATACAAGGTAAGAAAATGACTATATTATGGTATTAATTAAATAAAACAAGTTATCGTTTTAATAATGGGCATTCATACAGTTTGCTTATGCCTGGAGAGAATAAAACATAAACAATAAAATACAATGATAGACAGATAGAGTAAAGGTAGAGTAGTATATAAGTATTGGCGAGAATGATAATACGATAAACACGATACAATTTAAACACGATACAGTTTAAAATATGATACAATTTACTTTGCAACACTCATTCGTGAAAATATGTTGAATATCCAGTAATGCTTTATTAATTGATCACGTTGGATACAACCGATAAATGAGTATCTCGTGCAGATTCCGCGGCCATTGGCTTGATTAGTACCTCATTTATTCTCTCGAAGCACTCGGCTTGTTCTGAACGTGCGAGTTATGGGTATCGTTAGCTGACCGCGAACGCATTAAGCGACCGACGACACGTTACGGTGAAAACCACTAATGTACGTCTGCGGTCGAGTTATAAATGACCAAACGACAGACATGTCCTCAATCATGCCGCATGGTCAGTCACGCGACTGGAGTTAGAAGGCGATCATTTCTGGACGTAATCTCGATAATCCAAACGCTGTCTGCTACTTTCCGTGGACGGACACGGCGGGTCTACTCGTAACATTGTTCGTTGTGTGTTCTCTCTGCACTTAATTGTACTGACCTTATGATGAATGTTTTATATATTATATGATAGCTCAAATATATATGCCTGCCTGTCTGCCTGCCTGCCTGCCTGCCTGTCTGCCTGCTTGCTTGCACATTGCCTTGTCTTTCATCTGAAATAACAATGAAAGCAATCACTTTCCGGATCGCTAACCCAGTCAGGAAATCATCACAATAAGCAGTTAATCATCGGCCATAAATGGTTACATTTCCAGGATTCTACAATAAAACTGTCGAATATCATTAGAGGCAGCACTCGGTTGCCAGTAGTCAAAGCGTGCACAGACTGATGTGTTGTAGACATGCTTCGCGTTGACCCTAGTTGCTGTATTTCACAATCGCCCTAAATCACCTCTCTCGTCCGTCCGCTGTCAACCCGTATCACTACATTACGTCGGACCAGCTATGCGAACCCACGGGTGAAACACTCATTTTCATCAAGTCACAGGCCATGCTTACATATTTATTGGTTGACCATCCATACTCAAGCTGCGACGGATCACGCATGCTCATGTGTTAAATCAATCACACTAACACAACGCGGGTCTGTAATGTTACCGTAGAACCAGATCATGCGCAGTTATTCAGTGCCAACTCAGACCATGCATATTCACCAATCTCCGAACTATGCATACTAATTCATGACAGCAAATAGTGCACATATACTAAAGGGAAAACAGTACAAAGTTAACGTGTGAACACTAAAATTAATTTTATATTTGTTATATTACGTATGTAAAAAGTGTAAAAGTGACGGAATAATAGTTTGTCACATGTCACTGAATACTAACGAGGCTGTATATCACTTCTCACTGGCTCTCTCGTAGATGCTTCGTTTTACTGTAGCAACATTATATTAACAACAATTGTTGTTAATATAAAACATATTTGCGTTTAGCTTTGTTGTCTCATTTTACCCGTATTCAACGGTCCTCACTGCGTAAATCTAAGCGCTAATGTGTTCGACTCTGGAGAGTAGCGGCTTACAATTAAAAAGCAATGTGTCGTTGTGCGATTAAGTAACATTGTGTACTTGGAAACATCTAATTAACACCACATTATTAGCAAATGCATTGGCTGTCCTACATGTTGCGCTAAAACGTGAAACTAAATAATGTTCTCTTGTGAGCCACTTGCCTGATAAAATCTGAACACGGCAAGGTTCGACGCTGGAACTGTGGTATTTATCATTGATTTATCGTTAGGAACAACAGTACTTACGTACAGTTGCATACATGGTCGCACATGTCTGACTATGAATAAGGTGACGCCCACGCCAGCATTCTTTTGTTTTGTAGGCCTTTGCATGACAATATCTGATCGGTATTGGTTAGTATTCGTGAACATGATCATTAAGTTGGTGCATAATAATAAAGAAACCTTTGTTCCAATCACAACGATTTGGATTTACTTACTCAACGGTTTAGTTACTGTCGGTAGTCTTCACCAGGAACTGAATTATGGGACGACTAGTTCTTCTTCTGCTCGCTAGTTGACATGGCAAGCAGGCCGTCACACACATGGCTAAGTCTGTATTGCCCCTCGTCTGTCTCCCTCAGTATGTGTTTTTTCGGCGAAGGTCTGGTGTAAATTATATGACCCGACACATCTCGTTTTCGTCACCGGCTATGACCTCCAGCTGGTGCGTAGGACCTCGAAACGGAAACGTAACATCTGCAGTGATTAAGATAAAGTATCAATAAAGCAAACTGGCAGACGATTCCCAATGGTCCATCTGCCGCAATCACACCGCAAAACGAACTCTGGCAAACCGCGCCGCGACATTTATTAGGACGCCTGTCACTGTGGAAAAAACAACGTAGTTTAATGTGTTTCTGCTAAGGTCGTCGAATGCTTTGCGCCGTCGTCGGGAGCTTTGCCTTCCCATGTCAACAACTTGGTGCTTAATACATTATAACGCCCGCCCGCCCGCCCGCCCGCCCCCGCCCGCCCGCCCGCCCGCCCGCCCGCCCGCCCGCCCGCCCGCCCGCCCGCCCGCCCGCCCGCCCGCCCGCCCGCCCGCCCGCCCGCCGCCCGCCCGCCCGCCCGCCCGCCCGCCCGCCCGCCGCCCGCCCGCCCGCCCGCCCGCCCGCCCGCCCGCCCGCCCGCCCGCCCGCCCGCCCGCCCGCCCGCCCGCCCGCCCGCCGCCCGCCCGCCCGCCCGCCCGCCCGCCCGCCCGCCCGCCCGCCCGCCCGCCCCCCGCCCGCCCGCCCGCCCGCCCGCCCGCCCGCCATACATAATAAATGTATATATTATATATATATATATATATATATATATATATATATATATATATATATACATATATATATATATATATATATATATATATATATATATATATATATATATATATATATATATATATATATATATATATATATATATATATATATATATATATATATATATATATATATATATATGTATATATATATATATATATATATATATATATATATATATATATATATATATATATATATATATATATATATATATATATATATATATATATATATATATATATGTATATATATATATGCATATATATATATGCATATACATATATATATATATATATATATATATATATATATATAACACACACATATGCCTGAATGAACAGCCCACCCCAGTTGGTACAGTGTCTTTCTGCAAACACCTAGGTAACATGGCTGTGAACTATCCAGCAATACCAACTGTTATATATATTATGAGCACGGAATTGACAGTTAATTGGGAATTTGTCAATTAAATTAAATTAATCACTTTTGGTAAAGTTAATTAATAAATTAAATTAAATTAGCCTTTCTGGTAAAGTTAAGTAATTAACTTAGCTTAATTAAGTTAATTCAATTAACAATATCGAAATTAACACACGCGCGCGCGCACGCACATACACACACACCGACACGCACGCACGTTCATCTCTAAAATACGTTATAAGACACGCGCACACACACAAACACACACACACACGCACGCACGCACGCACGCACACACATAGTTGGTGCACATTGGGTGAAAGATACTATGTTGGGTGAAAGGTGCTATGTTGGGTGAAAGGTGCTATGTTGGGAGAAAGGTGCTATGTTGGTGACAGTGCTATGTTGGGTGACAGGTACTATGTTGGGTGACAGGTACTATGTTTGGTGACAGGTACTAAATTAGGTAAATAACATGATGATTTGTTGTTAATGGACACTCGGGTCTAACCGTGACTACGTCAATTGGCCTAAGTGGCGGAAGTGGATTCTTTACATACGATACATTTGTCTTGCACCACGTAAGCCTAATGTATATTACGACGAAGAAATAACTCAACATCCGGACAGATAGAGGATCGTCCGTCCTGTACGACCATTACAAAGCATCCGGTCGCTAATGGCACCTAATGCCACACAGTTCGCACATCGGGTTGACGCAACTCTCTCGGACGCACGCGGTTCTGACAAGTCGCTTTCTGATTTGCAAGGACGTGACATCAACATACACAAATGAGAGGATGCAGCGAACAACGAACCGAGAAAAGGGAATTAGCAGGCATTAATGCACGACGCGCTGCTGCGTGAAGGGATTTTTTTAATCAAACGCCCACACGGGACGACGTAACCAGGCGGTGTTCAACGACGCATCGAGGTCTGTCAGGTCTCGGTCGTAGCAGACCAGCTGCTGCCTTCCGTTGTCTTGTCGAATTGGAAAAATGACAGTTGTCACTGCTCACTTCAGTTCCTGTTGAACAAATACGATCGAATATGTTTCGGTTGCTAGCGCCACCTACCAGCACCTCATATATGTTTCTACATCCAGCCCGACCGTTTATTTGCATCAATGATAGTCACTAGTATGAAATGTACAATCGTATGTAAATCAACTCAATGAAGCCAAACAACCTGAAAACAAGACATTGAAAAGTGAAAAAAGCGGGAGATCTCCCGCCATATGGGGGCTTGGAAGGTGTGTAGTGCACAGTGATCACACACGCACGCACGCACGCACGCACGCACGCACGCACGCACGCACAAACACATTACATATGGGGGGCTTGGAAAGTGTGTACTGCACAGTGATTACACACACACAATACAGAATAACGTATGCAGTCGGCTTAACAGAATCGCGGATAATAGAATCAACAGCTTAGTAGAATCAAATATATTGGCTGGGACAGAATCATTCCATACAACCCTCTATTAAAATATTTCTCAAAAAAGTCACCAAGGGATGTCTTGTTTCGTTTTGTGCAATATCTTGTGAATAATGTATGCATACATTTAAAGGGAGTTTGTTTAAAGGTCGTGAATTCAACGTGTATACATGTCGTGAATTCAACACGTGCATCGGTAGGTTGGACATGAGAAAGTACTCATTCTCACAGAGGGTGATAAATGAATGGAACAACTTCCGGCTACTTGGACTTGGTGCAGCGACTTGAATTTGGTGTAGATCATTTACAGAAATACGTGGAATATCAAATAGAATAAGTATTACTATTGCATATATATTATACACAAACGTATTGTAGACATATATTAGGAAACAGGTTTTGTTAATTATTAGTCAGAGGGAGTATTTTAGAGTAAGTTAGTTTCGGATTCTGTCAGGGAATTCAGCGAGCGTTAATAGGGGTGTTTACAATTCGAAAAATTAGATAACATAGTGAATAGTCAGTAACAGTGAATATTGGTTAGAATAAGTATTAGTATTATACATATATTGTTCACCAACTTCTTGTAGACATATATTAAGAAACCGTTGTTGTTAACAGAGGTAGTATTTTTTTTTCCCGGATTCAAACTCAACGAGTGATAAAAGGGAGTTTGTTTACAAGTCATTCAACCCGTGCATCGAGCTATCGTTTACATTAGCTAATATATATATATAAGATAAAGTGATTTATTTACTTAAATTACATACATAAGGTAATATCTGACATAGTGGTAGTCAACGTTTTCGGTAAAAAGGAATTAACAGCAGGACTTTAGCGTAAATTAGTACACACTCACTTCGTTGTTTTGTTACACAGTGTTCTCCGTATTCGCTAGGTGGCAGGATTTTTAGCCTAAAGTGTTCTTTTGATCACAAAAACAGCCTTATTCAAGGCTAACGTAGCAAACTAATTAAAACTAAATTGTATGATGGCCCCGTGCAAACGACAGTTAAAGGCCACAAGGCACGTAATTTGTGGCAGTTGTAGTAACTGGGTAGATTTCGTCAAGTCTGGGTGCGAAAAGTCCTGGGCTGAGGTCCAGGCAGATAGTTTTAATTTTGAGTGTAGGGGATGCGCAAGGATGAAGGAAATAGAGGTGGAGTTGGAAGAGCTGAGACTGCTCGTTGTGGCAATGGTGGGAAGGGAACAGGGGAGTTGTGCCAGTAGTTCCGGTGAGGGAACAGTAGACGATAAAGTGGGGAAAGACACAAGAGATGCTAGGGAGAGCTCACCTCAGCCTGGGAGGAAGCTGAGAGGAGGGAAGGTGACAGGTCATAGGGAGACAGGACGTAAGGAGACGGGAAGGAAAGGAACGGGAGGGAAGACAACCGGGGTGAAGGAGAGGGGAGTAGGGGAGACGGGAGGGAAGACAACCGGGGTGAAGGAGAGGGGAGTAGCGGAGACAGGAGGGAAGGAGAAGGGAGTGGGGGAGACAGGAGGGAAAACAACCGGAGTGAAGGAGAGGGGAGTAGGGGAGACAGGAGGGAAGGAGAAGGGAGTGGGGGAGACGGAAGGGAAGGGGTCAGGACAGAATGTGATGGAGGGGATCGAAAGGAAGAGTTATTCTGCAGCAGTGATAGAGGGGGTGAGGAAGAGAGCGAGGGTGTTTGTGGGGGATTCGATAGTTAGGAAGACCGACAGAGTCTTAAACAAGGGAGATGATGTGGTGGTCTGCTTGCCTGGAGCCAAAATAGAGGCGATAACTGAGAGGGTAAAAAACATCGTAGGCTCGGGTAAGGGTGGATCTGTTTTAGTACATGTAGGGACAAATAACGTAGAGAGGGAGGGTACAACTGCCATAGTTAGGAAATATAGGCAGTTGGTCAGAACACTAAAACAGACGCGGGTTGAGCAGGTAATACTGTCAGGGATTTTACCTGTGATGGGCAGGAGGGGTCATAAATATCGAAATTGTCGGGGAATGGCAATTAACATGTTAGTCCAGAGGCTGTGTAGGGAAGAGGAAGTTGGATTTGTGGATTTATGGGAAAGTTTTGTTGGGAGGGTGATATGTACATGAAGGATGGGCTTCATTTAAGTGGAAAGGGGGCGGCAGTATTCGCGGACAAACTTTCAGCAGCAGTAGATAGCGACTTGGGTACAATGACAAATATTTTTGGAAGTAAACATTCTTTAAACTAGAAGTGCAGGGGGTTACCTAGAGGTGTCTCAAGCAGAACAAGAGACCACTAGCACAGATAAACCAATATCAAATCATCCGAAAAACATCTCTGAAAAAGGTTATAGATGCGTATGTTTAAATGCAAGGAGCATAGTAAATAAGAAAAACGAATTAAACATTATGGTAGAAGATATTGACCCTCACATAATTGGTATAACTGAATCATGGGCCAACATAGATATAACAGATGCTGAATTAGGACTGACAGGATACGTAATGTTTAGGAAAGATCGAATAGGAAGAAGGGGCGGGGAGTTATTTTATATGTTAAAGAATCTATTCAGGCTTATGAAATAAAACTAGAAAGGGAAGCAGATTGCGATGAAGCTGTTTGGTGCAAAATTGTTTCAGGAAATTCAAAATTAACTATTGGATTAGTTTACCGAAGTCCAAACATAAACGAAGAGGACAACACAAAAATAAAAAACGCTATAAAGGAAGTTAGTAAAGGGGAATGTATCATAATGGGAGATTTTAACCATGGACACATACAATGGAATTCTCTAGAGAGCACAGGGATTGAGGATCAACAATTTCTATGTTTAATCCAGGATAGCTTTCTTACTCAGCACATACTAGAACCAACCAGGGGAGAAAATGTATTGGATATAGTTTTGTCATCACAAAAAGAATTAGTGGACAATGTAAAAATATTTGAACCATTGGGTAATAGTGACCATAATCAAATACATTTTGACATCAATGTAAAATCAGAAAGTAAAAATAAGAAAACGTACAAGAGAAACTTCCACAAAGGTAACTACAAAGATATGAGAAAATACTTAGCACAGCTAGATTGGAATAACATGCTGATGAATAAGACTGCAATTGAATGTTGGAATATTCTAAAATATGAAATTGAGAGTATCATTGATAAATTTGTTCCCTTCCGAAAACAAGGAAAACGGTGTAGAAAGAAACACTTGTCAAAAGAGGCAATTAGAAAAATAATGCTAAAACAAACTATGTGGAGGGTTTATAGGCGTACCAGAAAGGAAGAAGACTACGCAAAATACAAAGAGGCACTTAATGCAGCTACAACTGAAATCAGACAATCTAAAAGAAGCTATGAGCAAAAACTGGCATGTAACATAAAAACTGACAGCAAGAGTTTTTATGCATATGTCAGGAGTAAACAAAACGTACAAGACAAGGTTGGACCTCTAGAAGACAGTGCTGGAAATATAATATCACAGGGGTTTTTAATGGCGGAAGACCTAAATGGTTACTTCAGTTCAGTGTTTACAAAAGAAGATATTAGTTCATTACCAGTTGCTGATGCTAAATTTCAGGGGACTAAATCTGACTATTTAGGACCGTTAGTTGTAACTCCAGAATTGGTAGCTAGGAAAATAAAGGCAATGAAGGATAACAAATCACCGGGAGTGGATGGGATTCCTCCAAAATTACTAATGGAAACAGTAGATCAAATCAGTATACCACTTGCAAGAGTATTCAACTTGTCATTAAAAGAGGGAGTTGTTCCATTTGAATGGAAAGAAGCAAACATCATACCATTATTTAAAAAGGGTTCGAGAAATAAGTCAGAGAATTACAGACCAGTGAGTTTAACGTCAGTGATTTGTAAATTATTAGAAAGGTTAATTAAAGACCATATGGTGGACTTCCTCGTTAAGCATAAATTATTAAATTCATCTCAATATGGATTCCTTAAAGCGAGGTCATGCTTAACAAATATGTTATGTTTTTTGGAAGAAATCACTAAGTGGATAGACGAGGGATCGCCAGTAGATATTATCTACTTAGATTTTCAGAAAGCTTTTGACAAAGTGCCACATCAAAGATTGCTACTTAAATTAAAAGCCCATGGTATCGGGGATAGCATAACTGACTGGATAGAACAATGGCTGACTGACAGAAGACAACGAGTTGTAGTAGATGGCGAAGTTTCAAATTGGAAATCGGTTTTGAGTGGGGTACCTCAAGGATCAGTATTAGGACCTATATTATTCTTAATTTATATCAATGACTTGGACGACAGTATAACAAGTAACGTACTGAAATTTGCAGACGACACAAAACTGTTTAGAAAGGTTAATACTGATGGTGATAAACAACATTTACAAAACGATCTAGACAGATTAGTGAAATGGTCTGAGAAATGGCAGATGCTGTTCAATTTTGGGAAATGTAAATGCCTACATACAGGACATGGGAACTTGAATGTAAACTATAAAATGGGAGCTACTGTTCTTGGTACTACTGTAAAAGAAAAGGACTTAGGAGTTACAATAAGCGCTGATATGAAAGTTTCAGAGCAGTGTGGTATTGCAGCTTCAAAGGGTAATCAAATTCTTGGATTGATTAGAAGAAACATAACATACAAGGGAAAAAAGTTAATTATACCTCTTTATAAAGCAATAGTTAGACCTCATTTAGAATACTGTATACAAGCATGGAGACCATATCGTAAGAAGGATATAGATACGCTTGAACGCATACAAAGGAGAGCAACTAAAATGATTCCAGAACTTAGAGACCTTAGTTATGAAGAACGCCTGAAAGAATGTGGTTTAACAACTCTAGAGACAAGGAGGTTAAGAGGAGATCAGATTGAAGTTTTTAAGATATTGAATGGGTATGAAAATATTGATAGAAATATGTTTTTCTCACTCAAGAAGGATAGCAGAACTAGAGGACATGAGGTAAAATTAGTAAAGGATCAATGTAGATTGGACATCAGGAAGCACTCGTTCTCACAGAGGACAGTAAATGAATGGAACAAACTGTCTACAGATTGTGTAACTGCTAGCAGCGTGAATATGTTTAAAAACAAGGTTGACACATATATCAGGAGGGCGGGTTATAAGTAGGTGAACATTGTTGGACTCTCGATAAGCCAATGGCTTCCTTGTCCACTTGCCATCTGGGCCTTTGGCTTGGATGGCAAATCTTGTTAAATCTTGTTAAACTGCCAAACGATTGTGTTAATGCTAGTAGTGTGAATATGTTTAAAAATAGAATTGACAGATATCTGATAAGGGCGGGCTACACATAGATGAGAAAATTGTTGGACTCTCGATAAGCCAATGGCTTCCTTGTCCACTTGCCATCTGGAACTTGTTGTTCGAGATGGCAATCTTGTTAAATCTTGTTAAATCTTGTTAAATCGAGCTATCGTTTACATTGGCTAATATATATATATATATATATATATATATATATATATATATATATATAAAGTGATTTATTTACTTAAATTACATACATAAGGTAATATCTGACATAGTGGTAGTAAACGTTTTCGCTAAAAAGGAATTAACAGCATGATTTTAGCGTAAAGTACACACTGAGTTCGTTGTTTTGTTACGCAGTGTTCTCCGTATTCGCTAGGTGGCAGGTTTTTTTTTCTCATGCGAGGTTAATAGAAGACACAGTTAACAAGTACATTAGCCTAAAGTGTTCTTTTGATCACAAAAACAGCCTTATTCAAGGCTAACGTAGCAAACTAATTAAAACTAAATTGTATGATGGCGCCGTGCAAACGGCAGTTAAAGGCCACAAGGCACTTAATTTGTGGCAGTTGCAGTAACTGGGTGGACTTCGTCAAGTCTGGGTGCGAGAAGTCCTGGGCTGAGGTCCAGGCAGATAGTTTTAGTTTTTAGTGTAGGGGATGCACGAAGATGAAGGAACTAGAGGTGGAGTTGAAAGAGCTGAGGCTGCTCGTTGTGGCAATGGTGGGAAGGGAACAGGGGGTTGTGCCAGTAGTTCCGGTGGGGGAACAGTAGACGATAAAGTGGGGAAAGACACAAGAGATGCTAGGGAGAGGTCACCTCAGCCTGGAAGGAAGCTGAGAGGAGGGAAGGTGACAGGTCGTAGGGAGACAGGACGCAAGGAGACGGGAAGGAAAGGAACGGGAGGGAAGACAACCGGAGTGAAGGAGAGGGGAGCAGGGGAGACAGGAGGGAAGGAGAAGGGAGTGGGGGAGACGGGAGGGAAGACAACCGGAGTGAAGGAGAGGGGAGTAGGGGAGACGGGAGGGAAGACAACCGGGGTGAAGGAGAGGAGAGTAGGGGAGACAGGAGGGAAGGAGAAGGGAGTGGGGGAGACAGGAGGGAAAACAACCGGAGTGAAGGAGAGGGGAGTGGGGAGACAGGAGGGTGGGAAGTGGGGAGAAGGAGGGGGAGACGGAAGGAAGGGGTCAGGACAGAATGTGATGGAGGGGATCGAAAGGAAGAGTTATTCTGCAGCAGTGATAGAGGGGGTGAGGAAGAGAGCGAGGGTGTTTGTGGGGGATTCGATAGTTAGGAAGACCGACAGAGTCTTAAACAAGGGAGATGATGTGGTGGTCTGCTTGCCTGGAGCCAAAATAGAGGCGATAACTGAGAGGGTAAAAAACATCGTAGGCTCGGGTAAGGGTGGACCTGTTTTAGGGATAAATAACGTAGAGAGGGAGGGTACAACTGCCATAGTTAGGAAATATAGGCAGTTGGTCAGAACACTAAAACAGACGCGGGTTGAGCAGGTAATACTGTCAGGGATTTTACCTGTAATGGGCAGGAGGGGTCACAAATATCGAAATTGTCGGGGGATGGCAATTAACATGTTAGTCCAGAAGCTATGTAGGGAAGAGGAAGTTGGCTTTGTGGATTTATGGGGAAGTTTTGTTGGGAGAGCTGATATGTACATGAAGGATGGGCTTCATTTAAGTGGAAAGGGGGCGGCAGTATTCGCGGATAAACTTTCAGCAGCAGTAGATAGTGACTTGGGTACAATGACAAATATTTTTGGAAGTAAACATTCTTTAAACTAGAAGTGCAGGGGGGTTACCTAGAGGTGTCTCAAGCAGAACAAGAGGCCACTAGCACAGATAAACCAATATCAAATCATCCGAAATACATCTCTGAAAAAGGTTATAGATGCGTATGTTTAAATGCAAGGAGCATAGTAAATACGAAAAACGAATTAAACATTATGGTAGAAGATACTGACCCTCACATAATTGGCATAACTGCATCATGGGCCAACATAGATATAACAGATGCTGAATTAGGACTGACAGGATACGTAATGTTTAGGAAAGATCGAATAGGAAGAAGGGGCGGGGGAGTTATTTTATATGTTAAAGAATCTATTCGGGCTTATGAAATAAAACTAGAAAGGGAAGCAGATTGCGATGAAGCTGTTTGGTGCAAAATTGTTTCAGGAAATTCAAAATTAACTATTGGATTATTTTACCGAAGTCCAAACATAAACGAAGAGGACAACACAAAAATAAAAACCGCTATAAAGGAAGTTAGTAAAGCGGAATGTATCATAATAGGAGATTTTAACCATGGACACATACAATGGAATTCTCTAGAGAGCACAGGGATTGAGGATCAACAATTTCTATGTTTAATCCAGGATAGCTTTCTTACTCAGCACGTACTAGAACCAACCAGGGGAGAAAATGTATTAGATATAGTTTTGTCATCACAAAAAGAATTAGTGGACAATGTAAAATTATTTGAACCATTGGGTAATAGTGACCATAATCAAATACATTTTGACATCAATGTAAAATCAGAAAGTAAAAATAAGAAAACGTACAAGAGAAACTTCCACAAAGGTAACTACAAAGATATGAGAAAATACTTAGCAAAGCTAGATTGGAATAACATGCTGATGAATAAGACCGCAATTGAATGTTGGAATATCCTAAAATATGAAATTGAGAGTATCATCGATAAATTTGTTCCCTTCCAAAAACAAGGAAAAATTTGTAGAAAGAAACACTTGTCAAAAGAAGCAATTAGAAAAATAATGCTAAAACAAACTATATGGAGGGTTTATAGGCGTACCAGAAAGGAAGAAGACTATGCAAAATACAAAGAGGCACTTAATGCAGCTACAACTGAAATCAGACAATCTAAAAGAAGCTATGAGCAAAAACTGGCATGTAACATAAAAAATGACAGCAAGAGTTTTTATGCATATGTCAGGAGTAAACAAAACGTACAAAACAAGGTTGGACCTCTAGAAGACAGTGCTGGAAATATAATATCACAGGGGTTTTTAATGGCGGAAGACCTAAATGGTTACTTCAGTTCAGTGTTTACCAAAGAAGATATTAGTTCATTACCAGATGCTGATGCTAAATTTCAGGGGGCTAAATCTGACTATTTAGGTCCGTTAGTTGTAACTCCAGAATTGGTAGCTAAGAAAATAAAGGCAATGAAGGATAACAAATCACCGGGAGTGGATGGGATTCCTCCAAAATTACTAATGGAAACAGTAGAACAAATCAGTATACCACTTGCAAGAGTACTCAACTTGTCATTAAAAGAGGGAGTTGTTCCGTTTGAATGGAAAGAAGCAAACATCATACCATTGTTTCAAGAAAGGTTTCAAGAAATAAGTCAGATAATTACAGACCAGTGAGTTTAACGTCAGTGATTTGTAAATTATTAGAAACGTTAATTAAAGACCCTATGGTGGACTTCCTCGTTAAACATAAATTATTAAATTCATCTCAACATGGATTCCTTAAAGCGAGGTCATGCTTAACAAATATGTTATGTTTTTTGGAAGAAATGACTAAGTGGATAGACGTGGGATTGCCAGTAGATATTATCAACTTAGATTTTCAGAAAGCTTTTGACAAAGCGCCACATCAAAGATTACTACTTAAATTAAAAGCCCATGGTATCGGGGATAGCATAACTCACTGGATAGAGCAATGGCTGACTGACAGAAAACAACGAGTTGTAGTAGATGGAGAAGTTTCAAATTGGAAATCGGTATTGAGTGGGGTACCTCAAGGATCAGTATTAGGACCTATATTATTCTTAATTTATATCAATGACTTGGACGACAGTATAACAAGTAACGTACTGAAATTTGTGGATGACACAAAACTGTTTAGAAAGGTTAATACTGATGGTGATAAACAACATTTACAAAACAATCTAGACAGATTAGTGAAATGGTCTGAGAAATGGAGTTCAATAAATGAATGTTGTTATATATCATACAGACTTAATATTAACTGGGAGTGAGTTCCACAGAGTTGGTGCAGCAACTGAAAAATCTCTGGTTCTGACATGTGTCTTAACATTGGGAACAAAAATAGATTAGAATTAGATGATCGAAGCTGTCTGGGCTGTTTTGCAGGAGTGAGCAGTGAATGTAAATATTTTTAGTCGCTTGAATGAAAGTGTTGATAGCTAATTGTACATATCTTTAAAATGATGCGATGTCAATCAGATAG
This sequence comes from Lamellibrachia satsuma, assembly GCA_033239005.1. Taxonomy (NCBI): domain Eukaryota; kingdom Metazoa; phylum Annelida; class Polychaeta; order Sabellida; family Siboglinidae; genus Lamellibrachia; species Lamellibrachia satsuma. The sequence goes on along the minus strand of BSQZ01000002.1, from coordinate 10,056,790 downwards.
CCAATGCAGTGATCTAAGAAGTGGTACAGGTGAGAGAAACGAGGAGACCGGGTAACTACCCTTGTCAAATAATTTTGTATATGTTGAAGTCAAGATGTCCTTGAGAGCAATATTGTGATAAAGGGAATTGAAATAGCCAAGTCTTCTGCTAACAAGAGCATTAATTAGTTATCGTAAATGGGCATCTGATCAGTGTCCATACATCCACATTTCATCATTTGAACTGTCATTTGAACTGTCATGCTTCAACTGTTCATTCATCCACCTCAGTTCTCACATTAGAACTGTCATGCTTCAACTGTTCATTCATCCACCTCAGTTCTCACATTAGAACTGTCATGCTTCAACTGTTCATTCATCCACCTCAGTTCTCACATTAGAACTGTCATGCTTCAACTGTTCATTCATCCACCTCAGTTCTCACATTAGAACTGTCATGCTTCAACTGTTCATTCATCCACCTCAGTTCTCACATTTGAACTGTCATGCTTCAACTGTTCATTCATCCACCTCAGTTCTCACATGAAAACTGTCCTACACACAATAAACGTCCGTGCATTTGAGTGCATTCACACGGCACTTGCAGTCTGGAGCCTGACAAACATTGCAAATAAATGCAACTCCAGAACAAATTCTGGGGATCCAGTCATCCAGTTAATGGTGAGTTTATCATCGTCACTCGCCGTCCTTTACCGTCATGGGGGATGTCAGGTGGGCACTTCTAGATTCAGATAGCTGGCATTCCTAACAGGGGGGATTGGCCATTTACTTCACACCCCCCTCCTAGCTCGGAAAAGAAAGTTGGTAGCGTAGCTCATTGACATCACAAATTTATGCTCTTGCTGAGTTGAAGCGGCAAGTGAATGCCTGGAGCACTTGAACCGTATCATCTGGAAGATGCCATCGCTGCCCAAGATCAGTGAATGCATCCTGGAATGTTGTGTACTGATGGAGCAGTTTCAGAGCCTTCATTTTTCATTGTCCTAAGAAAGAATTCACTGTGTCACACCCTGTTAGTGCGTACATTCACAAGAGGGCAGCACGTGTTCCTGGCTCTTGTGCTCTCACGTAAAGCTTAAACCAGTACGAGCTTGAACAGCCACGCTAAGAATCAACACGTCTGTGTCACCTGCGCCAATAATTATGATTGAATCATAATCTGCAGCAGCATGCTTTGTATGCAACGACGTGTGAGTCTCCTCTTGTACCGTCTCCAGCTCATTCACCTCCTCAGACCTTTCTGCTAGTTGCTAGCTGTACCATGTGACCAAACAATTTGTGATCAACCTTTCGTATATTATCTTGGTTGATAGTCTTGGAGCTCCGCTCTTTCTTGACACCCTACTGGATGTTTTCAGTATCGTCCTTGGAATGCAGTCATGAAACTGGTTATTCCTTCCTGTCACCAGTCTTTCTCCCTGGAAGTCTTGATAGGCCCATTCACCTTTTTCCTGAGTGTTTAGTAGGTCATGGACAAGGTCCACTGGAACCTCAGGGCTTGTTGAAAGGCTTACAATATCCGACAGATTTTTGTTGAATGAATTTGTCCACTGGCTTTCCAGAATGTTAGCAACTGAATCCACGTCACCCTCGTCCCTTCTAATACATGATAGTTGTAAATCAACATGGCCGACACAAGAGCTGTGTAGCTTGATCATATCACATATCAGACACGTGCTACGGTATTCGGCAGTGAGATATTATTTGCAAACTGTGCTTGGTTGGAGGCTGAACTGTTGGTTCCTCCAGCAGTCTGTGTGGATATTGTTAACTATCACCTCTATAGTCTAATCAACAGGTATTCGACCGAAAGGGTTGTGGTCTCCAAGCGGGACAAAAAAAACACCATTCTGGGAGTACTCAAAAACACCTGTATTGTCTGTTGGCAACTTTGTCATTTCTGCATACTATACAGGCAGAACTAGCGTAGATTTGCCTATCATATGCAAAACACCATGGAATGAGCAAACGAACAGAATGGAAATGTATCAGCCAATTTCCCTCCCTCGATGCTCGGATCAATGCCAACAGGAGCTATACAAGGTCAACTTAGGACATCCACAAAGATGCAAGATCCACACTGCTGTGACGAAGCAGGGCCTGATAATCAGTTAATCGTCATCTTATTCTTGATGGTGGTCATCCGGGCACTTGAGTGCATTTGCGCATTTCGCATCATAGCAGCTACGCGAGCGGCTTTGTCACAAATCACAATCACCCTTTGTGTGCAGAAGTGACAGAGAAAGTTTCAAACTGTTCGCGTTGTAAAGCCAGAAAGCTGTAGTGTTGTGAAGAATGCAGTAATTATGATCCCAAGACCATGTTTATTACGGAGAGCCCCTTTAAAACGTTATGTTTACGTACATAAGTAACAATAAGTGAAATAGTGGGCCTGTGAGGAAGTGGTTTAACATACAGATGTCAAAAAAGCAATACCAATAGTCATGTGGGGTCAAAAGTGAAGTTCCAAGTGGTCATATGCTCAATGGTTTATTGCCTCTTTCTTCAAGAATACGCGCTAACCCACGAACGTGCAAATATTGCTTATAGCGGGCTTAAGGTACCGAATTGAAATGTCCATCACACATGTTTGTTCACAGTTGGGGTACCTCTAAACACCAGTACCAACTAGTCCTATTTTTATACCAACATTCCGCCTGGCCCATGGACTATTATAATAGGTGGTATTAATTCAAGCGGGCGAAAATATGACATACGTTATTTTTGTAATTCAAATGACACATCCAATACGGGACAAAACGGACCCCTGTGTGGGGTAAAGCGCATCCCCGATGCGGTGATTGTATAACTTAATTGGTGGGAGGTGGGAGGTTGGCCTAAAAGATACAAATTAAAAATATATAAATAACCTTACAAATTGTATAAATAGCATTACCACTCAGCCTGCAGCAGCAGTTGCACCGTGCCACGGATATCCAAATTACTGCGCTAACAATTTCCGCCTTACATGAAAATAACTAAGACGACCCTAATCTAACCACAAAATGATTTCACTCACATATCTTAAATATGGCTCAAGTTGGTGTCACCACATCCTTCCTCTGTGTAGAAGAAAGGATGACACGTGGTCGCGTTGGCAGCAGCGGTTTATGTAGATTGCCCTTTCACCCGGAAATGTATATTAACCTACGTAGCAACTTAGCAACGTAACAACGTCATTTTAATGTGCACATAGCAGTTGCTCGTTAAATCATTTAAATGGTTTTGCCAGTTACTATCACATGTTGTTGTTGGTCGAATTCCTCTCCTTGAATATTGTGTCTGACCAAAACTGTAAACCGAAGGACTGTGTCGATTTGAAATGCTACCGAGTGTCGACGGAGAAGGATGGGCCTCATACTGTGTACCCAAGCACGCCAAACCTACCAACACTGCAGGTATCTTGTGACAAAACAACCGACGACGGTGGATGGACAGTGTTAATGCGCAGAGTCGACGGTTCAGTCGACTTCGCACGAACGTGGGCGGATTGCAGAAATGGGTTTGGACAACATGGAGACGAAAATACGGAATTATGGCTGGGCAACGAAAACGTGCACCAAATGGTACAGAGCTATGCGAGTGAAACGTGTCGACTTCGACTGGAAGGCTACGCGTTCTATTGGACTAATTGTAGTTTCGTTTCTGCCGATTTCAAGCTCGAGAACGAAAGTGACAACTACAGGATTCGATTGGGTCAAACCACAACCTTCAACGCGCACGTCACCGACTGGACACATCAAAGAGACTTTCCATTCAAAACTACTGATCATACATTAGGTGATAATTATTGTTTTCCGTATTACTCAGGTGGGTGGTGGTATCGTGCTTGTCACGATATGTACTTCACCGGAAAATATTACTCGAAATCTTCAGCTTCATACGAAACGATTTATGTTGGGCATTTTAAAGGGAGTAACTCGTTGAAGGGTTGTGCTATGCTGTTCGGTCGATGAATGATACTCATCCTTGCGACAACCCCTGCAAGAACGGCGGAACTTGCGAGTACTGGGCGGCCACTGATAACCACCGCTGTGTCTGCCCGAGGACACACTGCGGGGCTTCGTGTGAGGAGTATAGCAAGTGCCAAAACAATGGCACTTGTTTACACAACTCGATGTCAACCAGGATGTCGTGCAAATGCGTCGCCGGCTTCACTGGGGCAACATGCAGCGACATTGCTACAAAACCCGCAACAACAATCACAGCCGCTACACCAACCGGCGATGAAAGAGTGCTCGCATCTTCTCAGCCACTTCCCTTCAGTATCAGTCTCCTCCTCGTGTTATTCTTCATTTCGGGGCTTGTCGCACTTCCTTTCCTGAAGCACAAAAAGAATAAACATGAGAAGGAAGCGGAACAGTTGTTGGCAGTACAAGAATCAACATAACAAGATGATTGGTGATAGATCTATGTTGGGCAACTGACAATGCATCGAAATATTGTGTGTAATAGTTCATTTGTATTAAACCTGTGAGTCGGTTTAGGTTTTTGCATTCACATTACTTTTAAACCCACTCTTGATGACAATGGTGGCCTATTTCAAATTGTCGTAGAACCAACCAACATTCTAGACCTGATTACAACCAACAGCCCAACAAAAATTAATAGCACACAGAGATAATGATACTGTGTACACAGATCTAAGTGTCCATGCCACACACAAAAAGCTGATCAGAAGAAAGAGGTTCCGGTACCACAAAGCAGACTGGACATCCTTTGGGAAAGATATTGAAGGCATAGGTCTTGACAAAACCTGGAGCGCCGAAGAGCTATGGACAGCTATTACGTCTAGTGTACATAATAGTATAGAGAAACACATTCCAAATAAACTTACAAGAGCTAGGACCAACGTCCCATGGCTGATCGAATTGAATTGAATTGAACAAATGCAACTCAATACCAGCATAAAAGTTACATCATTATCGTGCACCATGTTTATGCAAAATCACACAGTATTCAATCACGCCTCTGCAACGTGTGGTTATTTGTGTAGATTGTCGCTTTCTTTCTCAATGTCAGCAATGTCTTAATACGCTGTGTGTGTGTGTGTGTGTGTGTGTGTGTGTGTGTGTGTGTGTGTGTGTGTGTGTGTGTGTGTGTGTGTGTGTGTGTGTGTGTGTGTGTGTGTGTGTGTGTGTGTGTGTGTGTGTGTGTGTGTGTGTGTGTGTGTGTGTGTGTGTGTGTGTGTGTGTGTGTGTGTGTGTGTGTGTGTGTGTGTGTGTGTGTGTGTGTGTGTGTGTGTGTGTGTGTGTGTGTGTGTGTGTGTGTGTGTGTGTGTGTGTGTGTGTGTGTGTGTGTGTGTGTGTGTGTGTGTGTGTGTGTGTGTGTGTGTGTGTGTGTGTGTGTGTGTGTGTGTGTGTGTGTGTGTGTGTGTGTGTGTGTGTGTGTGTGTGTGTGTGTGTGTGTGTGTGTGTGTGTGTGTGTGTGTGTGTGTGTGTGTGTGTGTGTGTGTGTGTGTGTGTGTGTGTGTGTGTGTGTGTGTGTGTGTGTGTGTGTGTGTGTGTGTGTGTGTGTGTGTGTGTGTGTGTGTGTGTGTGTGTGTGTGTGTGTGTGTGTGTGTGTGTGTGTGTGTGTGTGTGTGTGTGTGTGTGTGTGTGTGTGTGTGTGTGTGTGTGTGTGTGTGTGTGTGTGTGTGTGTTGTGTGTGTGTGTGTGTGTGTGTGTGTGTGTGTGTGTGTGTGTGTGTGTGTGTGTGTGTGTGTGTGGTGTGGTGTGGGTGTGTGTGGTGTGTGTGGTGTGTGTGTGTGTGTGTGTGTGGTGTGTGTGTGTGTGTGTGTGTGTGTGTGTGTGTGTGTGTGTGTGTGTGTGTGTGTGTGTGTGTGTGTGTGTGTGTGTGTGGTGTGTGTGTGTGTGTGTGTGTGTGTGTTTGTGTGTGTGCGCGCGCGCGCGTGCGTGCAACACTTACCATATCCATACTGTTGTACTGAGAGTACGTGCACAGGTTTCCAAGGTGTTGTGTGCAGTGCTCGATGAGAAAACCGAAATTATGTCCCAGGATTACTCTGGCTAACAAAGACGCCTTGGTTGAAAATGGCCTTTTAATACACAAATGGGTGAAGTTGGCAGTGTAACTCTACCTACGTTATCATGAATTACTTAATTGTTTAACCTTACCTCAACTATTTACATTGTGCGCCTAACTGGAAGAAGAATGAAAATTTTGGCGGGAAATCCGAATGATCATTTAATTTTTGTACTTTTAGTGTCCAAAACAACTCTATACCGGCAATAGCCGGTGTTGTTAATATGGCGATCATCCGAAATGTGCTGTAACAATATCACGGTGGCATCAGAACCTGAAAGGCGATTTCACTGTCAAATATTTCGTACCGCAGTATAAGAATAGAAAAAAAGTGCAATTTAATGTTACGAAAAACTCGGAAAAAATCGACAATTTAATGTTAAAAAGCCCTCAAAAATCGAACCGGACAGGTGATTTCACTGACAAATATCTTGTACGCAGTCTAAGAAAAAAAATTGAGTTCAATTTAATTTTGAAAATCCCAAAAAAAATCCACCGACAAATATATCGACAAAAAATATAAGATAATGTAAAAAAAAGCAAAGACATCGCACATATATAAAAAATTATTAAAAATTCACAGATCGTGCAAATATCTTTAAATCTTACTCATAAACAAGTGTCTTGCTTGCCGAAATCACACAATTCAGTAATAAATAATTCCTCAGGGGACATTGAAGAGTTTATTTTTGACATTACTAATGTTTGGACCGTATAGCGAGGTAAATTGGACATTTCACTACAAAAAGATGTTGTCGTTTTGGAAACTGCAGCCATGGTGAATTTCTAGGACCAAATTTATCTAGATATTTTTGTTAAATTGATATCTACAAGAGAATTATTCAAACCTAGACATCGTTCATACCCAATGTAGCAATTTTTTGTGAAAGTGTGGTTGGCCCTGAAAAGAGCCGTTTTGTATATTCTGGCGACTGCTGGGCGAAGTTCACTGTTAGTATGCATTTCAGGTACGGGACGAACAGGGGTCGCGCCGTGCCGAACTGTCTCCGGAGTTTCCTCTTTGCTCTCATTCATAGGTTTTCTACATTCTGAGTATGATCTCGGGATGTAGAGGGTCAACGAAATTCTGCTCGTGGATCACCACGCCGTGGCGATAGACGCCGTCGTTGAGTTGGTCCAGGTTATGGTATGCCGGCCACCCATCTGACATGATGTGGGTGCCGAGTAGTAGCCACTGCTGGATGATGGGCTGGATGGTGACAGCCCTCCGGTCCGGCTCCACCTGCATCCTGCAGACGCCGCTCTCTCTCCACTGCGCCGAAAACCCATTCACCGACGTTAACCCTGCCGCGGCGATACTTCCGATGGTAGAAGTAGCTTTCATTGTTGTCGAAACCACCAAGTGGCTGCGGGTGGTTCTTGACGTCGATGGCGCACACATCACGCACAAAATTGTACCAGCCGATGACCGTGTGTTTCGAGATGTTCAAGTGCCATCATCATATATATATATATATATATATATATATATATATATATATATATATATATATATATATATATATATATATATATATATATATATATATATATATATATATATATATATATATATATATATATATATAATTGTAAACTACATAAAATGTTGCCATCTCCAACGCAAAACACCACATTCGGCGTCTGCCATTGGCATTGCTGATCAATATTCATGAACACTCAACTATGACCTTCGACTCAGCGACCCCGCGCGACTGCCTGGGAAAATTTTTGCGGGGGCGGGGTTAGTTTCGCTTATTCCACTCTCGCTAGTCTTCGTGAATTCGTCGAGAAGAGAGTCTGGCCGCAAAAGCGTTGTCTCTTTGTCACCCATGCAGAGTCACCACTCCATTTTGGGTAGGTGTTCCCAACAGCCAATCAGCGTCATTATCGTTTATTCTTATTTTATGAATAAGCCAAATGCCAGGGTGACATCGTAATTAGCTATTTATGTATGAACCCAGAATCTGGGTGCATACATAATTTCTGTCACAATAAAAAGTACACATTGTTTCCTGGCGATGGTGTGTGCGACGAACAGTGGTGCCACAGCGCGGAGCCTGGATAATCAAGGCTAACGTCTACCTAAAACTTTATTTATTTTGGTGAATGTTCGTAGCGGCCAAGACTTAATAAACATGGCGCTAGATACGAACGTGTCGTGTAAAGAAATTTGCCGAGTGTGCCATAATAGATATGTAAAAGCGAAGTTCAGTATTGAATGTTGCATTTCCAGCATTAACAACCGTAACGTAGTCATTGTTTCGAATGGCTCACACCATATATATTTCATTTGCAACTTCGCTGTAAAGGCAAGTACAGTTATGTGTACTAATACGATATCGTGTGCGATATTAGGGCTCATCCGACTGTACGGGGGAGCAATCTGGTTTTAACAGGGTTGGGGTCTAGTACAAGAAAATGCCTAGTATTTGTACCTAAAGTTAACCCTGCTTCCTCAGTTCATTTAGCACATCACGAATCAGGTTGACTGATGTTCAAATCTGTAGTATGTGAATAGTTTAACTTTAAGTAATATGTACAGAGTCAGACTCGGTTAGTTAATACAAGATATTTGCGGGATCCCAGATGGTTCGGCCCATGATGGGTTTGGCCCACGCCGACGGATGGTTCGGCCTAGTCGATTCGGCCCACGCAGACGGATGGTTCGGCCCACTTCACTGTCGCTGTTGAATTCAGCGACGGTCAATTTGGCCCATTCTAGTAGCAGAAATCTAATAGTTGTTTCGGCCCACAGCCTGAATCGATAAGAAAGTAAACAATGATTGAGCACAGAAACATACGCTCACACGCTAATATTATAGTAATAATCTAGAACTATTTATATAATTGTAGCTCAAAATAAATGAAATAATGGATAGCGGTTTGATGTAATAAAATAATGATCCGAATTTAAGTATAGTGAAATTGTTAACTTGACATCCAAACCTGTTTTTTTAATTTGAATTGTGTATTTGTCGTGTTGTAGTAGTGTTGGAAAATTATGTATTGGTAGTTGTTAATAAAGAAAGGAATTCCATCCGTTTTTAATCTAACTGGTGTTGGGTTGTTGGACTGCGTAAACATCTTTTGGGATGATTGATGGTTGCGTTCGAAGATTGTTTTCGATATTTCACAAAGGTTAAATATTTAATAGCACCATAAATATATATAATATATATATATATATATATATATATATATATATATATTATTAATTAATTAATATTGACTTTACAATTTAAGGTTGTCAACCGGCCGACGAATATCGACACATTTAAAACTTTTTTGTTTGTATGTTTAATAGGTATATTTGGTATTATCTATGAAATAAAATGCTACAGGTATTATTTGATGATTAAACAAAATTACTGCGTAATGTCGTTTGTATATTCATTTGTATATATATATATATATATATATATATATATATATATATATATATATATATATATATATATATATATATATTGTATATATATTTGTATGTATATATATATATATATATTTATATATATATATATATGTATATATAGGATCATTTATATTATTTGATGATTAAACAAAATTACTGCCTAATGTCGTTTGTATATTCATTTGTATATATATATATATATATATATATATATATATATATATATATATATATATATATATATATATTTCTATATATTTGTATGTATATATATATATATATATATATATATTTATATATATATATATATGTATATATAGGATCATTTATATATATGTTTAATAAAAAAACTTCGATTCTCAGCGCATTTGCATGTTTTTCAATATTACTTTAATAATTTATAGCGAACATAATAAGCAATTGGTTTGAAAACAATAATAATGTAGCGCAGAACATTTCGCTAAACACGCAAACAGCTGAAACTAGCGAACATAATAAATAAGTAATATTTGTTCGAAAACACAATTACAACACAAACAGTTACAATTCGTTAGTCGGCTGGCACTGGTTGCATACACAGATGGTTTGGCCCTTGCGAGCGAAAATACTTCACGGTTCACTGATCGTGCCGTTGGATGGTTCGGCCCATGGGCTGAACCCATTGTGGGCCGAAACATCCGACACCCATATTTGTGTACCATGCCAAAGTGAATAGCATCGAATTGACATTCAGCTTCCAATCCAAGTATTACACTAATTAATACTGCTAACGTAGTAACGGTCAGTAGATCCCTCTCCCTGTCCAAATCTTGACCATACAGGCATTATCTTATCATCTCAGTTTGGCCAGTGGCACCTGTCTGCTAATTCACTGTTTGAAGTAGGTAATGACAGACCAGGTGTGTTTTCCACCCAAAGATTTACCTAAATAAATAGGTTGGCCATCTGTTATGTTATTAAGGGTACTTTGTAGTTCTTATTAGTATTTTTCTTTACAATGTGAAGTCTAAGATTTACTTGATGATAGAAAAATTAACGTGGTAGTATTTTATTAGAGCAAACAATAGTCTTTCTCATTCTTAATCACTGCAACGAAAATGGACATGTACGTAACCTGGTGTACATGACACGTTTTGAGTTATTTGTGTTGAGATAAGTTTGTTATACCTGTACTTGAGTACTACTTTTACAATTACATGCTTGATGCTTCCTCAGTACGAATGACAATGATGTGTGGAAGCTTGCAATTCCCATCATCTTAGTGGAAAGCTTCCTCTCTCTTGCGAGTTCAACAACCTATACATTACCAGTTACCCATACATTACAGTGATCAGCAGGGAATCGAGGCGGTCTTAGGCAGTGCTGGAAAAAGTACTGCAGTATAGTGCTTCAGTGAAAGTAATCCGCCAAGCAAGTACATAAGTAAAGGTATCCCTCCAAAAATGTACTTAACTAAGAGTAAAAAGTATTTTCTATAAAATGTACTTAAGTTCAACATTGTATTGCTATCAGGCAATCCTTGTGTCAGTTACATTGAAATGTAATATAGTACTATATTTCTATTTACTTAGTTTCCTCTCTGTTACTATTATATGCTGACTGCTATTACATGTTAAGCTATTACAATTTCATCACAAGTGTTTTCTTTTAATTAAACATTTTAGAGTATATATATATATATATATATATATATATATATATATATGTGTGTGTGTGTGTGTAGGGCCTATTCCAATAGGCTTGTGTAAACAAGATAGTTGTAGGAACTGGCTTCAAATTAATTGAGTGCCTTGTAAACTGTATATGGCATCCCAGCCTTGATTGTCTTTATAAACAATTGGAGCTAACACAAAAGGATCCAGCATTACTCCAAATTGTAGACTCCTTTGATGTATAGTATGTGAAGGGGTAATCTGAAGGTGGCTCACCTGGCCATGAATATCATTACACCGGCACTAAAATATAACTAAAAATATTGAAGTAGGAGGTAAAAAAGTACTCATAAAATGTACTTTGATACAACTAAAAGTAATCTATGAAAAATTTACTTCCTTATAAGTGCGTTACAAAATAATCTGTTAAGTATGTAACAAAGTAACTGTGCTTCATTGTATACCACCGCTGGTCTTAGGGGTCCCAAAATCCCCCTGGGCCATGGACATAGACTCTGTCCATAGCAAATATTACTGTAAAGGACAGTGTATGTATACATTGGAGCTAGTGTCAATGTAAAGACTACTATCAGTGATACTATTAGCTGACCAGTATTAACTGGCAACATTTTTTTTCCATTACCAAGTTTCATAAGGGAATATTTTTTACAGCTAATGAAGCAATGGACACTCAATTTATCATTCCAGTTATAATTATGTTATGTCTTACAATTGTCTAAATCCTGAAAATAGGCATCTTATTGAATTGTTGCAACAAATTTAGCACTTTTTTGCTATTTTGGCACATTTTCTGACCACCTCTCATTGCTGCCGCTGATAGACTGGAAATATGAAAATCATGCTTCCATCTAAGCCGAAAAAATCATCTGGACCCCTGCCAACCAACCTCCGTCCGCCCCAGTTGATTAGCATTCCATGTGATAATTGTCTTAATTGTAAAGTGACGTACAGCAAACTGGAAACTAAGTAAACAAACTATAAAATCTTTTGCTACTTCACCAAATATCAACTAGTCATTCTCTTCTGTGTGTTTGTAGATTGTTGTCAATGTTGACTCAGATGTTGTTGATACCTACTTTGACGAGAAACACAGTGCATTATATGTCGCTACAACATCTGGACAGTTATACTCAATTCCTATGTCTCTTCTTGGAGGTGACATCTGGTGAGTATTCCCAGAACCACTGAACATGTGACAGTGACATAAAAAAATAATTATTAGCTCTGTAATCATAAAAGTCTTTTATAAAGGGTAGTAAAATCTTTCATTTAGTATGTTTTGCCGTGAATGCACATGGAAATGTCACATTTTTGTTTTCACACACCTACAATTTTTACAGTAACATGAAATAATTTCAAAAATGTAGTTTTTTTTGTTTTGAAGACGAGACAGTGCATTATATGTCGCTACAGCATCTGAACAGTTATACTCAATTCGTGTCTGTTCTTGGAGGTGACATCTGATGAGTATTTCCTGAGCTACTGAACATGTGAAAGTGACACCGCAAAAAATGTATTATTAGCTCTTTAACAGTTTTTTTTTATAAAGGGTAGTAAAATCTTACATTTAATATGTTTTGCCGTGAATACACGTGGAAATGTCACATTTTAATTTTCATATGCCCACAATTTTCACAGTAATATGAAATAATTACAGAAATGTAGATTTTTTAAGTACATTCAAATAATGTAATTTCAAATGCACACGCATAGATGTCAGTGTATGTAAGTATAATATGTATGTATGTCATGTGTGTATATATTATTATTTCAGCAACACACAACAACAATCAGCCAATTCTGCCAGCAACCAGGACATCTTTATTGACCTACTGCAGCCAGATGCTTCCCAGTCACTTGCAGACAGCAACACGAGTGAGCGAATCATAGACATGGCATGTGAAGACGGTGTCCTTAGAGTGGTTGGGATACATAGGGTAGTGGTAGTGGACGAGACCATTGTGGTTCTAGCGGCCGTTCAACATGGCTGGGTCATTCAGCTGTTCGACAGAGATCATGTGACGCGCGGGCATAAGACATTGTCAGTGTCATACCATGTGTGTCAACACTATGTCGCTGGTGACAACAAGACACGTATGTCATCAGCTTCTCACATTCACTGCTGTTTGCTGGCTGGGTCCACATCAGCCACAATGTACAGCAACAACAAACGCAGCTGTGTTGTCGACGCGAAACTCTTTCAGGAGTTATTTGGAGAAGACGCCCGTCTTCTGGAATCGCCTATACTGCTGATTTCGACACCTGACGGTGCTGTCTTTTCTTTGCCGTTGAAGTGCGTGTCGAGAAAACGTGAGCTGTGTCTCGTGTGCCACTTGAAGGAACCCGTAGTTGATATCATTTCGTTCAGTGAAGACGCCGGTGTCTCATCAGGAACTAGGAGTCGGGTGATCTTTGTTGGAAGCAGAGGCAGGATTGTCTGTGCAAGCGCAGGGAGGCAAGACAGATATGTGAGGTTCACAGAATGTGCAATTGCTGGTCCAGTCCACTGTCTCACTGTGCATAATCAGCACCTCGTCTACTCAACTCGGAGGCAGTTGTGTTATGTTCCATTACTTGAGCTGACAGAGAAAGATTGCCGCGGACAGACTGTACAGTGTGCTGCTTGGGCACTCCACGGTGTTGCGGCGGTCACGTCGCTATGTGCGCTCACGTGCAGCACAGGTATGAACTAGCAAAGTACACGTGTTTGGCATATATAAAGGCTATGTAAAACAGGATGATGTTACATGGATACAGGCTAACACAACATATGCATGCAACTCAGGCAGCAGAATGATCAAAGAAAAGAAAGGTAAACCAACCACGTTATGCGCAGGTTAATGAGGTTATATGAATTGGGCAAGATTGATGCATAATTACTTAATGTGGGGCTACAGCCAGCCAGTGTGTAACAGTTAGTGATTATAATAATTTTTATACAGAAAACTCCAAATAGACGGAAAGTTTGTCATGAGGTTCTAATTTTGCTGCATTGAAGTAAAATTTCGCTCCTCAAATAATTTGGCTAGTCCTGTTTGGTCTTTTTTTTGGTCAAATTTTGGCTGCATCCAGTAAACAGTTATTTAATAGTTTGTCCAATGAATTCACATAAACCAAGTAACAAAATCTGTACAACCAAGCTAGCATGTCGTGGTCGACACTAGATAGGTTCGATTTTTCACGAAATGAATTTGAAACGAGACGAGAGAAAAATCGAATTCAGGAAAGACCTGTGCGTATGTTTCAGTTGCTGGGGAGCTTCTTGTTTTGACCACTAGGGGACGTATCTTGCATGTTGACCTGCCGGTGACGTCAGTGGTGCCTCGTCCAGCGACCACATACATCATCAAGGACCTCCTGGTCAACATCGGTGATCTAGCTGAACAACGGGATGCCATGCAGAAGACACTCGAACATCAGGGAACAGTACTGAAGCAGTTGAGTGTCATCAGTAATATGGCTGCCCAGGACAACAGAAACTTGCCACTGGGAATTTCGGAGGTCTCCAAAAGGAAGTCATCTGCCAGCAATCAACCTTTCACAGTTGCCGTAGATTTCAAGAAACGCTGGACAGGCGTGGGTTGTAGATGTTCCGCGGTCGCCAGTGTGAGATCTTCTTCCAGGTTGAGTATTTCCCAGGGCTGGAGATTTGTTGTCAATGTTTCTTCATCAGATGCGTCTATCAGCAAGTCTGCTTGTGTGCTGGGTGATTTTATGGAACTCGTTGTCGATATTCCCGATTCGATGTTGCTGCACCTACCTCTAAGTGTCGACTGTAGTCTCGTGTTTCATGTAGCAGCTGGGGGTCTGTGCGATGTTCCAGTGCGTACCGTCAATGTCGTCGTCCGTCAATGTCGCTTTGACGCTATCGATATGTGTGTTTTGTGGGATGATCGCCACATGTGGGCGGATGTTGCCCCAAAACGTTGTCGGACGGATTATGAGGAGTTACTGCGCCGTTGTAGCAACAATGGCGCAGATGAGAACTGCTTGGATGTTCTGAAACAATACTGCACAAGTGTGGACATCTGTCACAAGGAAACTGGTAGGTCAATAATTTGTTAACATGGAAACTTGTTTTACAACTATATGTGTAAACACATAAGACCAGTAAAGTTGTTTACAAACCATTACACGGTGAGACGGCTCTTCCTTTACCAGATAATATTGTTCGAGCAAAATGATAATAATACACGTTGGCATAGTAAGAGATTTATCCAGGTGCCAGCCAGGACTCGGCTTTTTCAACAGAACAGAACTGTGCAGAACTGTAATGGAATTAGACAGGCAGATTTGAAGTCCCCCAGTGCATTGGCACTCATTCCCACATTGGCGTAATAGCGTTAGGGTTCTTGTCGATTCCAAAACCACGTAAACCAAGCCACGCGTGTATAACAGTAAACATATTACTGTGGGTCCTTTTTGTGTATAAAGTGTCTAATTTTATTGTAATCCTTTTCGACATATCCTGGTTGGAGGGTTCGCCTAAGCACATCACCGTGTGGATTCAGCTTGCTCCTTCTGTTCCCAGAGGTTGGGCTGACGGAGACGATGGTGCTGCAGAAGTTATTGGGAGAAATGTCAAGTGAAAGCGTTGTCAACAGTTGTCGGCTGCACTGCTGGCCGGGTGGTCACACTGTTGTGTTGTCGATACATCTCAACACCGACCACTATGTTGTGACAATAAAGACGAAAGATGTCTACACACTAGTTCTTATGCGAACAGCCATCATGGAGAGAGTTCAGGTATTGTCAGAACATGAGGTAATATGTTAGTGCAAATCAGTACTGTCTCATTCCACAGTGATGTATTATTATTTAGGTTTATGGAGAGGAAATCGACAAGATGTGTTGTCAATGTGAATATCTTTCTGTCGGAGATGCCGTATTGATGGTGGCTATTTAATGTTTTGTTTTTACGTTTCAGCCAACCTTATGCAAATGTTTGTTCAAGCATCGTGAAATATAGGCAGTGATGGGTGGCTGCGTGCGTGCGTGCGTGCGTGCGTGCGTGCGTGCGTGCGTGCGTGCGTGTTGGGCAGCCAATAAGATAACAATCACTTAAAAGGATAGCGACAATTCGTGTACTAGTTTTGTTTTCCTGTTTTTTAGCAACGGTTTCCGCATAGACACTGCCCATCCATTGAACCCACTGCGGTCAGAACGGTGTTGCGAGAACTGCAAGTAAGTGGTGCATATGAACGAACACACACGCGCGCGCGCACACACACTCACGCACACCCTCACATTAACACACGCTTATATGTTATACGTTATCTGGCAAGAATATGGGCATTATATTATATTAATTGTTGTGTGCGTGCGTGTGTGCGTGCGTGCGTGCGTGCGTGCGTGTGTGCGTAAATGATGATCAGTGTATATATTTTACTGATAGGAATTTACTGGTAAAAGACCTGCCTCATGTATAGTTATCAACACCATTTTTTTATACATCTTAGAGATTTTAATAGATTCTTAATGTCTGCATATGTTTTGTTCGCAGAGTCTGGACACTGAGTTGAGATTACTGGAAGACACAAAAAGGAAAAAGTCGGCGTCTGAACAACAGAAACTGGTTGTTGACATTTATATGCAGCTCCGTCGAGTGCTTTTCTGAGATATCGACACGACAATGCTCATTTACGGACCGTTTGATGTTGGATGGCGCATTTATCTACGATCATGTGACCGTAGGACTTGTAATGATCTAATTTATCCAACAAAGATCCATTTATACTTCCTACAAAACTGACAATGAGGCGCTTTCTTAGTACACATCAGTTTACACAGTTTGTGTGTTATAATCCAACTACTTGTAGTATTTAGTGATTAATTAGGGTAGGCTGACAGTAGGCCTACTGTCTATACATAAACGTCATTTGCAAAATCGAGTTAGCCTGCTGGTACGTAGTCAGAGAAGCATGCTCAATATTCACCATGATCCAGGTAGTACAAAGCGCTCGATTTACGTAGCGCGTTAATTCGTATATTACGCGTCCCCCAAGCATCACTCGCTGTGCCACTGGTTGGGACAATCGTCGTGTGACGTGTTCAGCCAACAACAACGGACGCCACGCTTGTTGCGTCGGTTGTTGCCGACTTTCCTCCGAATACACATTTTCCTCTATCAATAAATCATACACCCACCAACTGCAAGTCCAGCGATGAGCAGGAACAGAGAGAGAACGATGACTGATACGAGGGTGTACGACAACGGCAGTATTGACGGCTGGCACGAGTCCGTCGTCTCATGCAATGTCCCGCAGTGTGTCCTCGGACAGACACAGATGGTTATCGGTGGCCGCCAAGTACTCGCAAGTGCCGCCGTTCTTGCAATGTTGTCGCAAGGGCAAGTAGCATTCATCGGCCAGAACAACATAACTCAAAGCAGACCTCCCTCTAAAATGCTGGACAAGAATCGAACTGCCTGACCGGTAAGGTCTCGAGTGACATTTTGCAGTGAAGTACACATGGTGACAAACTTCAGTCCCTATAATTACGTCTGTATACCGCCACCCGCTTAAGTGAAATCCAGTACACCTTTCGCCATAATCTAACATATGATCAAACGTTTTAAACTCGGGTCTTTTTGATAAGTGCGCGTTGAAAACTGTGGTTTGACCCAATCGAATTTTGTAGTCGTTCATTTTTCTCGAGTTTGAAACTGAAGCTATTATTAGTCTCATCGAATGCGTAGCTTTCCAGTCGAAGTCGACATGTTTCACTTGCATAACTTTTTACCATTTGGTGCACTTTTCATTGCCCAGCCATAATTCCGTATTTTCGTCGCCATGTTGTCCATATCCGTTTCTGTAATCCGCCCACGTACGTGTGAAGTTGAATTAACCGCGTAGGCACTATCCACCCGCCGCGGTCGGTTGTTTGGTCACACGATACCTGCAGTGTTGGTAGGTCTGGCGTGCCCCGGTATATGGCGTGAGGTCCATCAGTGGCCAAACATTTTAATAAAAAGTATTTGACGTCCTCGCCTCGGTGTGGAATTCAAAATGACAGCAAGCAAGTGCGAAGGTTGCACTGCGATGGGAGACAGGTGAAGAAGACCATAACAACGAATCTTTCTAAGTACGCATCTGTGAACACAGTTTGGTGTTTCAGTCCAGCTAGTGGTAGTGTTTAGCTATTAGTTATTCGACTAATAGGCCTACTGTCCATATATAAACGTCATGTGCAAAGTCGAATTTCGCGGATGATGCGCATCAGAGAAACAGGTTTGATTGTCAACACAATCCATGTGGTACAAAGCACCCGATGCACGAAAACACCAAAGGTCACACATCCAAAATCACCGAGACACAGGCGGTGTATATAACCGCAATTCATATAGTACGTGTCCTCCAAACATCACTGGTTGGGTTTTTCGTGGCACACCGGGTTCGACCGATGGTTGGGTCACGGGTTCAGCCAACAATTGACCCTCCTCTTGTTGCTTCGGCTGTTGCTCACTTTCCTCCGAATGCAATCTGTTTCCTTTCTTCTTTCCATAAATCATACACCCACCAAAGGTAAGTCCAGCAATGAGCAGGAGCAAAGAGAGAACGATGGCTGACACGAGAGTGTACGACAACGGCAGTATTGACGTCTCACACATTGGTCCGCAGTGTGTCCTCTGGCTGACACAGCCGTGGTTATCGGTGGCCGCCAAGTATTCGGAAGTCCCGCCGCGTGTCCTCTAGCTGACACAGCGGTGGTTATCGGTGGCCGCCAAGTACTCGCAAGTCCCGCCGTGTGTCCTCGAGTTGACACAGCGGTGGTTATCGGGGGCCGCCAATTATTCGCAAGTCCCGCCGTGTGTTCTCTAGCTGACATAGCGGTGGTTATCGGTGGCCGCCAAGTACTCGCAAGTCCCGCCGTGTGTCCTCGAGTTGACACAGCGGTGGTTATCGGGGGCCGCCAAGTATTCGCAAGTCCCGCCGTGTGTCCTCTAGCTGACACAGCGGTGGTTATCGGTGGCCGCCAAGTACTCGCAAGTCCCGCCGTGTGTCCTCGAGTTGACACAGCGGTGGTTATCGGG
Source organism: Lamellibrachia satsuma (assembly GCA_033239005.1). Lineage (NCBI taxonomy): Eukaryota > Metazoa > Annelida > Polychaeta > Sabellida > Siboglinidae > Lamellibrachia > Lamellibrachia satsuma. The sequence continues at coordinate 10,037,646 of BSQZ01000002.1, read as the reverse complement.
GGCCGCCAAGTATTCGGAAGTCCAGCCGTGTGTCCTCGAGTTGATATAGCGGTGGTTATCGGGGGCCGCCAAGTATTCGCAAGTCCCGCCGTGTGTCCTCGAGCTGACACAGCTGTGGTTATCGGTGGCCGCCAAGTACTCGCAAGTCCCGCCGTGTGTTCTCGAGCTGACACAGTGGTGGTTATCGGGGGCCGCCAAGTATTCGCAAATCCCGCAGTGTGTCGTTCACCGGCCGAAACTACATAACACAACCTTTCAGCGACATCTTCCCACTGAAATGCGTGACATAAATCGAATGGAAAGAAGACGTAGGTTTCGTATTACATTCCCCCGTGAAGTACACATCGTGATAATCGCCATACCACCACCCGCCCCGGTAAGTCGAAAAGCAATAAGTGTCACCCCCTGTATAATCAAGCGTTTCAAACTGACGGTTTCTGTGATAAGTTCGGTCAACGAGACATGCATTGAAAACTGTGGTTTGACAATATATAATCTTGTAATTATCGGCCGCGTTCTCGAGTTTGAAATCAACAGAATCGAAATTACAGCTATACCGATCGAATGCGTAGCCTTCCAGCCGAATTCAACACCTTTCACTTGCATAGCTCTTTACCATTTGGCGCACGCTTTCGTTGCCCAGCCACAATTCTGTATTTTCGTAGCCATGTTGTCCAAATCCATTTATGTAATCCGCCCACTTCCGTGTGAAGTTTACTGAGCCGTCCACTCTGCGCATTAACACTGTCCATCCACCGTCGTCGGTTGGGTGATCACAAGATACCTGCAGTGTTGGTAGGTTTGGCGTGCCCGGGTATACAGTATGAGGCCAATCCTCCTCCGTCGACACTCGGTAGCATTTCAAATCGGCACAATCCTTCGATTTACAGTTTCGGCCAGACGCAGTTGCATTTCCGTGTGAGAGGGCAGTCGACAGACTACGTTTAAGATCCGTCCGCCATTAATCCACAGATAAAGAGTCCATGTGAAACTGAGGATTGCGCTTGATGCGTGAATTTGTTGAGCACTTTCACATCAAACTTTAGTAAAGTTAATTTGTTCTGTACATTAGATCTTTCATTTGATGAAACATACACCGCATGACCGCTCGCGTATGACAACACTGACTATTCTGCATAACGTACCAACATTTCAAAATCAATCCCCGGGCTGGCCCGAAATTGAGCGGTATCAGCTTTAGGTGCATTTTTTCCTGAAAAACCAGATATGTCATTTTCACATATTTAACACAGCAGGTGTGTTAATAGATGATAGATGTTCTGTGAAATGATAAAGAAAAACGTAGGACACTTTTCGTGGAATCTAAAGAAAGATTATGATGGCGTCCTATTGGGAAATCAAACGTTGGTCTGTCCCCACATAAACCGCTGTTGACAACGCGATCTCGTTTCACGTTTTCTTCTACACAAACACCCAAAGTTCTCGAATGTTATTACTAACACACTCAAACATGGTAATGTAGTCTTCGCAGCTGACGCATTTATTCTAGTGGATATCCTTAGAATTAAGGTAACAACACAAACGAAACATTTTGACTTCCAGACCTAGCATTACTCTTAGCCTAAGGGCCGATTTTGCCAGCATGGCTATGGATCATGGCTTTTGGTTGTTAAGTGCCTTTGGCTGATCGACAAAACATAAGATTTGCACACGTCTACACCATTCCCCTGGTGGAAAGATGTTTAGAGTTTTATAATATAATGAATGACGTCACATATGGATTGGGATGCGAAGACAGGCACATGATTATCACACCTACTTATGTCCATAACCATGAGTGGCATGACCCATGCCGTGCCGTGCCAGTTCACGACTGTGGCTCCTAATCGCATGCAGTACACCGATGTGATTTGTCTATGACTCTGCGCACTGGTGTTTTATATAGTCATATAAGTACTTGAAGTGTGCTATTCCCGGTGGGTTATTCCATTAAAACCACGTGCACCGAGTCTCGCTGGATATGCCGCCAAATGTCTGCATGTAGCGCGCCCCAACTTCCCACAACCAAATTATCCAATGACTTCAAAACATGTTTAAAAACCAATGGCGGGTTACACGTATGATGAGGGTGACGGATAATAACCCTGCTTTAACCACATAGCAGTAAAGCGTTTTAAAAACACGAAACTCGTACACATGAATCACTCCGTTTGAAAGTTCCACGATAATCTCCCTGGCGTAACCCCGCGCCTTTTATCTGCCCTATCGGTACACCGAGAAACTGCATACCTCACCACCTAGCGACCAACTGGTAAAGCATTAATTCGGAAGCATTTTGATGTTAGAACTTTGTTCTTCCAAATATGGAATTAGTTTGTTTCTTGTAAATATTACTGTGTTTGTTTCATAGTAAAGGTTAAAACTTTATTCAAACCAGTATCGATGGGCGTTTTATTCGGTCAACCACTCGCATAACGCTTGAGTTTGCCGTTGTCCATCAATTATCGCTCAGACAACCGCGAATCTTGCGTTCGCAATGGCAGTGCCACCACGCGAGATTCAAAAAGCAACGAACACACTGGTGTGCCTCTTGCAAGGGCTGACTGGTCACGTAGCTAAAATAGAATTGAGAAACGAGGCGTCACTTGTTGGCAAAATCATGCATGTTGACGGCTTCATGGACGTCGACATGTCGAACGTTTCGTACACGGACATCGAAAACAAAACTACTCGCTTCGACGATTTCCATATCCAGGGGAAGAACATTCGCTTTGTGCAGGTACCAGATGAACTGGATATGCTGACCGTGATCACACAACAACTCCGTGCTGGTGGTCGGTCTAGGAAGCTTGCGCGAGTAGAACCACGGATTCCACGCAGTGCAACCCGTAAGAAAGGAGGGGCGCTTGCCCGTGCAAAAGACCCCGAAACTGTTCGCAAAGAAAAAGCCATTGTTAAGAGTCTTCGGGATGCCAGATTGCGCAAAAAAGTCGCCGAAACAAAGGCATGCCTCTCACCCCAGACACACAAGAGGACAAGTGGAAAGCCTAACATGGAAGGCAGCTCTGGTGAAGTGGGGACAGCAAGAAGAACCTGAGTCCTGACAGTGACAATTTCCGTTCACCAGCCAATATTGACAACTTACTTTTGCTGCCTGTTAGTAACACTGTTCAAGCGACACAGTATTCCTGTTATATAAGATCTTGTAGAAGTACGGAGGCACATGGATTAAGTTGATCAAGGTTAGTGAGAAAAAAAATTCAAAGTAGCACAAATGTGCCATGGACGTTTCTGACATAAATGATGCTTACGTCATAAAACAACAACATTCAGAGGGAAAGGGAGAGGGAAAATGGCAGTAAACCCAAACAAACTTCAGCAAGTCTTATCGCCAGCACCATGGTGACAATGGCAATAGTTTATGCACAGGAGTTTACCTCCACATCATGTTTGTTATTGTCATTATATTGGTAAAAATTGTCATAATTTCAGATTGTATGATGTTTTTTCATGGTGATGGTATATGGAACAGTCATCAGCTGCATAATCTCATTCCCGACATAACATTGGTGCCACGAAATGTACAAACCATATTATCAAGGGCCTGCGAACCCACCTACAAAATTTCAGCTCCATAATGCAAAACCAACAGAAATATGAATATGATGTTACAAAAAAACTAATTAACACTTGTACAATGTGCTAGCATATTGCAGTGGATACTAACTTAGATGTTTAATTTTAAAAAAAAAGAGTCTGAAATTAGTTCTAAAATAGTAAAAATCACAGGCTAAACAGTTTGTTAAAGATTGTCTTTACAGCAATAATCAGTGGTTGTGACCAAAATACTACACTGTGAATATTAATACAAGTAATCTAGCTATGTTTACCATAGCTCAGCAAGTACAGTTAATTAATTTATCCACTTTTCAGTAATCCAGATGCTTTTGTGTGAGAACAACCGTTAATCCGTTTTTCATGTTTCTGTTTCTACACCCTGCTTGGGGGAACCAACTGGCCAGATAACAATATACACAAAAGTTCAAACACAAGAGCTACATTGTTTGTTCAAGTTGCTGTCAGTTACTGGAGATCAGTATAAAGCAATAGAAATGTCATGATACGTACAATACACATACATAACCAACAGTCATAGCAAGGGCGATAATGAGGTGTTTCATTAATCCACACACTTCATTAGTCCAACTAAGTGTTGGTAACCAAGGTATGCAGATAACCGAGATGATTGTAGTATGATGCCAACAAACATACAAGGATAATGCTGAACATAATTAATTTTATTGAAAAGCATTCAATGCATGTAATTCACATTACACTAATGTGATGTACTAATTTCCTAGTTTTCCTGTTTACTGTACATATATAAATATATTAAATGTTGAATAGTAAATGAAACACCATGAATTAAAAAAGTCAACAGTATTAAACTGGTATGTCATTGCAGAAGCAAGTGTTTAGAGTGAAATACATACTATAACCTTTTACAAGCTGCTTGCTATATAATACAATATATCCATGAAATAAATGCAAAAATAAGACAAATCAAACTGAGAATAAGATTTGTTATTATAAACACAGACAGCGTATTCTAATACAAATTCACATCTTCAGAAGCCTGCAGCTACACCAACAAATCTGATTTCAAATGAATAAAATAATATAATGAAATTACAGAAGCAGTAGTCCATATTCATTTGCAATGTTCTTAGCATCACTGTTTTTCCATACAAATAACAATCCCAGGCAACCTTTTGGTTAGGTATAAGTTGCCCCCTCCCTCCGCCTAATATGCTTGCAGAAACCGATTTTGGGCCCCCAATATTCAACAGCTTCATTTATATGCTACAATTTTGTTGATTTTGTGCCTGTTTAATAAGTCATTCATTGTGTTACCATCAATAGACAATAGTATCGCTATGTATTAAACTGAATGCAACATCACAGAGAAAAGCAACATTATTTAAGTAAAATCAATAATGTGTTCGAGAATAAAATGAAACAGTACTGGATTCCGGGAGATTTGTCATGTTATCATCTCGCTTTTCTACAGTAACTTTGTTACACAGTAAACCAGGCTCGTTAACAAATGTGTGTCCATGCTTCGAATGCAAATGTTTTAATTTATGTAATTGTAAATGCCATTTTCTCGGATTGCAAATACAAATGTTTTGTGGTCACATTCAAATGAATAAGCAAATGGTTTGGTTATGCATTTGTAAATGCATTCAAATTCATAATTTCAAATGTTTTTTTATATTAAATGTGTATGCTACACGCAATATGAGGCTTGATAAACAATAATATAAAACTGCATGTTGGACGCAGAATTCAGCAATAACTATTGCAACAATTATGCCTGCATGCATTTGAAAAACCAAATATTTGGGGATCACATTCAAATGCAAATATTTAGGGTATGCATGCAAAGGAACTGATGTCAGGGCTGCATTTGAATGCACATTTTATAAATGTACATTCAAATGCATTTGTTACCAAGCCTGCTGTAAACACTTGCTATAACACATGACAGTTGTCACATGACATGACCGTCAGCACATTCCACGAGCCATCACATTTTTACACGTGCATTGGTAAGAGAATTTATAGAACCCAAGAATGCTTCCAGGATGCCTAATACATGCCATAACCTTTAAGAAGCTGGTTGCGCCATCACCTTGAATCATAAGACAACCAGTCTGACGCTCATACACCAATGTCTTCTTGTCTTCACTGGTAGGGCTGGGGGTATTGACCCTGAGGTCTGGGATACTGTCCATATGAGGGTCCTCTTGTGTAGGGGTTTCCAGTGTTGGCTGGGGGTACCTGCCCTGGAGCACCAGGCGCCGTGTAGCCTTGATACTGTTGAGGCTGTTGTTGCCCGTAGGCTGCCTGTGTTGGCTGAAACAGTAAAATGATAACATCACAATAAAACTTACCATAGAGAAAAGCACTCATGACCATCCTGAGAAGGACAGATTTCGGTGGTAGGATCGTCATAGACATCAGTATATTAGTTAAAGAAATTTAATCAGTTACAAGATACAAAATGCCATAGCGTTTGACTATCAATATAAAACAAATTGATATTTTTTATTAAAAGTCTGTGTCATTATTTTTCTCAGTGATGGGAGGCATATCCACACACCTAAGGTATAATGTGTCATAACCAATGAACTGTTTATGCCAGAATGATAAAATTTCACAAATGATTTTTAGCGCCCAAAAATCGCTCCTTGTTATTTTCACCTGTTTTCAGATGCCTCTAACTTGAGAAGTTTACAAGTTATATATCTGAAATTTGATGAATATGTATGTAGATATATTGGTACAGATTATCTATGCGAAATTCAAGAATGATCAGGAGGACAATGGGTACACCGGGTGCATGAAAGTGAAAAAAGCATTTTGTACTAGACTCAATTATCCAGGCTCCGTGACGTGGCGCCACTGTTTGTCACACGCAAGATTTTCGAGTTTATGAAGCCTGTCAAGAGTCGGCCAAGCGAGACTGTCGTTCTCCAAATCTGTGGTCACCAAATGGCGTTGAATATGTCTGCACATATATGATATGTTATATAACTAACTCAAATTTGGGAATAATTGTTTTTCAAAGGCCATGAAAAGTATTTGTGTAAAAGTATTTTTCAAATAAATTTAGCGAAACATGTTTTTCCAATAAAAAATTGTTTTTAAAAAGTATTTTAAATATAAATGCATTTTTGGATTTTTTTACTTGTGAAAATACAAATAAAATAATATTTGACCCATCCCTATATATGGACTTTGGGCTGGGGTCAATTCCATTTAATCAATTCCTTTCAATTTAATCAATTCCAATTCAATTAATTTTTTATTCCTTCTTTTCAAATTCCAGCTCAAATCTTTCAATTCCAATTCTGAATTAATTCTATGGGAGTTTTTCAAACACAACAGATTCCAACGGATAATTTAGTAATATGTAATTGTAACAGATATTTTTTCTGTAATAGAGGAACTTTTTTCAAAAATAATAGTAATAGATCCTAAAGTAATATATAATAGTCTATTAGTTTTCTATTACATCTATTGCTGCAAACTTACAAAATATCAGGTTTATTTGCATGTTATTCCAACTGCTAGTAATTTTAAGCAATGAATGGAACAAATTGTCTACGGATTGTGTAACTGCTAGTAGCATGAATATGTTTAAAAACATGGTAGACACATCTCAGGAGGGCGGGTTACATGTAGATGAACATTGTTGGACTCTCGATAAGCCAATGGCTTCCTGGTCCACTTGCCATCTGGGCTTTTGGCTTGGGTGGTAAAGCTTGTTAAATTTACAGATAATTGCTGAGCCGTTATTCAAACAACATGAAAAGACCAGTAGGCTGATAATTTTAGGGTTTCAGAAATACCTGCTCAGTAAAACAATGCAGAAGTAGCAGGCCAATTACTTAATTGTTGGGATGCCCCATTGGAGTGGCTATGGCTTCACACATTCCTAGCACACACAAAGGGCATGGTTTCAAATATGTGCAAGCAGACAACAAAATTAATGTTATCTTAGAGCAGGAGCTGCAACCGGTATTGAATTCAAAGTAAGCTCATCACACCCCACCATGGTTTGATTTGAGCAGAACTTCCGAGTTTTTTTTCCAATTGCCACATGGTAACATTGCCATGCAGACCCTTTGTTCAAATTTGGACAAATGTTCTCACTTCAGATCTTCATATGGTGTATAAATGTATGTTTAACTGCAACAAGGAGTCTGAGTTCATATACAATTCAAGAGTTGGATAGAGGACCACACTGGAAATAAAATAAATTTTCTTTCAATTCCAATTAAAATTACTCAAAATCTTTCAATTAAAATTAAAATTCCACTTGGTGAAAATCTTTCAATTCAAATACAGGAATTGAATAATTTCAATTTATTTTTTATTCACCCCAGCCCTGCATAATATGTTTGAAACCAAACTAGAATACAAACATTGTAAAGATACAATGCTGTGTCTACAGTAAGTGCTATGGTTACAATAATATTAAATGGAAATATACCGGGCTTTGACATTAAGCTTTTGCACCCAGTGGCCCGTCGAACCAGTAGAAGTTAAAAGTTACTGGTCCCCAAAAAACGTTACTGGCCCGAATTTTTTTATTGATTAAAAAAACCACTATTTTTTGTAATACATCGCATTACAAGTTGAAGGATGCGAGTTTGGCCGTTATTTATTTTGCCGTTGGTGATTTACTTTTATCTTTTCAGTCAGTATTCCGTATGGCAGACAATGTTGCTGCAGGAATCGTTTGAGAATCATATGTTTGAGAATCATATTGTCGAAGCCGCAGGCACAGCAGGTCGCGTCGTGAGAACGATGGGTGATGCTGCCGCGTGCGTATCAAGTTACAGCTAGTAATACTCGAAAATACGACGGGCAAACCGGACCTGATACTGGATACTTCCGGCTACTTGGACTTGGTGCAGCAACTTGAATTTGGTGTAGATCATTTACAGAAAAACGCGGTATATCAAACAGAATAAGTATTACTATTGCATATATATTATACACAAACGTATTGTAAACATATATTAGGAAACAGGTTTTGTTAATTATTAGTCAGAGGGAGTATTTTAGAGTAAGTTAGTTTTGGATTCTGTCAGGGAATTCAGCGAGCATTAATAGTGTTGTTTACAATTCAAAAATTGAGATAGCATAGTGAATAGTCAGTAACATTGAATATTGGTTAGAATAAGTATTAGTATTATACATATATTGTTCACCAACTTCTTGTAGACATGTATTAAGAAACCGTTTTTGTTAACAGAGGTAGCATTTTTTCCCAGATTCAAACTCAACGAGTGATAAAAGGGAGTTTGTTTACAGGTCGTGAATTCAACCCGTGCATCGAGCTATCGTTTACATTGGCTAATATATATATAAGATAAAGTGATTTATTTACTTAAATTACATACATAAACTAATATCTGACATAGTGGTAGTAAACGTTTTCGGTAAAAAGGAATTAACAGCAGGATTTTAGCGTAAATTAGTACACACTGACTTCGTTGTTTTGTTACACAGTGTTCTCCGTATTCGCTAGGTGGCAGGTTTTTTCTCATGCGAGGTTAATAGAAGACACAGTTAGCAAGTATATTAGCCTAAAGCGTTCTTTTGATCACAAAAACAGCCTTATTCAAGGCTAACGTAGCAAACTAATTAAAACTAAATTGTATGATGGCGCCGTGCAAACGGCAGTTAAAGGCCACAAGGCACTTAATTTGTGACAGTTGCAGTAACTGGGTGGACTTCGTCAAGTCTGGGTGCGAGAAGTCCTGGGCTGAGGTCCAGGCAGATAGTTTTAGTTTTGAGTGTAGGGGTTGTACGAAGATGAAGGAACTAGAGGTGGAGTTGGAAGAGCTGAGGCGGCTCGTTGTGGCAATGGTGGGAAGGGAACAGGGGGGTTGTGCCAGTAGTTCCGGTGGGGGAACAGTAGACGATAAAGTGGGGAAAGACACAAGAGATGCTATGGAGAGCTCACCATAGCCTGGGAGGAAGCTGAGAGGAGGGAAGGTGACAGGTCGTAGGGAGACAGGACGTAAGGAGACGGGAGGGAAGACAACCGGAGAGAAGGAGAGGGGAGTAGGGGAGACAGGAGGGAAGGAGAAGGGAGTGGGGGAGATGGGAGGGAAAACAATCAGAGTGAAGGAGAGGGGAGTGGGAGAGACAAGAGCAAAGGAGTGGGAAGTGGGGGAGACAGGAGGGAAGGGGTCAGGACAGAATGTGATGGAGGGGATCGAACGGAAGAGTTATTCTGCAGCAGTGATAGAGGGGGTGAGGAAGAGAGCGAGGGTGTTTGTGGGGGATTCGATAGTTAGGAAGACCGACAGAGTCTTAAACAAGGGAGATGATGTGGTGGTCTGCTTGCCTGGAGCCAAAATAGAGGCGATAACTGAGAGGGTAAAAAACATCGTAGGCTCGGGTAAGGGTGGATCTGTTTTAGTACACGTAGGGACAAATAACGTAGAGAGGGAGGGTACAACTGCCATAGTTAGGAAATATAGGCAGTTGGTCAGAACACTAAAACAGACGAGGGTTGAGCAGGTAATACTGTCAGGGATTTTACCTGTAATGGGGAGGAGGGGTCACAAATATCGAAATTGTCGGGGGGATGGCATTTAACATGTTAGTCCAGAAGCTATGTAGGGAAGAGGAAGTTGGATTTGTGGATTTATGGGGAAGTTTTGTTGGGAGGGCTGATATGTACATGAAGGATGGGCTTCATTTAAGTGGAAAGAGGGTGGCAGTATTCCCGGACAAACTTTCAGCAGCAGTAGATAGTGACTTGGGTACAATGACAAATATTTTTGGAAGTAAACATTCTTTAAACTAGAAGTGCAGGGGGGTTACCTAGAGGCGTCTCAAGCAGAACAAGAGGCCACTAGCACAGATAAACCAATATCAAATCATCCGAAAAACATCTCTGAAAAAGGTTATAGATGCGTATGTTTAAATGCAAGGAGCATAGTAAATAAGAAAAACGAATTAAACATTATGGTAAAAGATATTGACCCTCACATAATTGGCATAACTGAATCATGGGCTAACATAGATATAACAGATGCTGAATTAGGACTGACAGGATATGTAATGTTTAGGGAAGATCGAATAGGAAGAAGGGGCGGGGAAGTTATTTTATATGTTAAAGAATCTATTCAGGCTTATGAAATAAAACTAGAAACGGAAGCAGATTGCGATGAAGCTGTTTGGTGCAAAATTGTTTCAGGAAATTCAAAATTAACTATTGGATTAGTTTACCGAAGTCCAAACATAAACGAAGAGGACAACACAAAAATAAAAACCGCTATAAAGGAAGTTAGTAAAGGGGAATGTATCATAATGGGAGATTTTAACCATGGACACATACAATGGAATTCTCTAGAGAGCACAGGGATTGAGGATCAACAATTTCTATGTTTAATCCAGGATAGCTTTCTTACTCAGCACGTACTAGAACCAACCAGGGGAGAAAATGTATTAGATATAGTTTTGTCATCACAAAAAGAATTAGTGGACAATGTAAAAATATTTGAACCATTGGGTAATAGTGACCATAATCAAATATATTTTGACATAAATGTAAAATCAGAAAGTAAAAATAAGAAAACGTACAAGAGAAACTTCCACAAAGGCAACTACAAAGGTATGAGAAAATACTTAGCAAAGCTAGATTGGAATAACATGCTGATGAATAAGACCGCAATTGAATGTTGGAATATTCTAAAATATGAAATTGAGAGTATCATCGATAAATTTGTTCCCTTCCAAAAACAAGGAAAACGGTGTAGAAAGAAACACTTGTCAAAAGAGGCAATTAGAAAAATAATGCCAAAACAGAAAAATAGTGTTAAAACAAACTATGTGGAGGGTTTATAGGCGTACCAGAAAGGAAGAAGATTATGCAAAATACAAAGAGGCACTCAATGCAGCTACAACTGAAACCAGACAATCTAAAAGAAGCTATGAGCAAAAACTAGCATGTAACATAAAAAATGACAGCAAGAGTTTTTATACATATGTCAGGAGTAAACAAAACATACAAGACAAGGTTGGACCTCTAGAAGACAGTGCTGGAAATATAATATCACAGGGGTTTTTAATGGCGGAAGACCTATATGGTTACTTCAGTTCAGTGTTTACCAAAGAAGATATTAGTTCATTACCAGTTGCTGATGCTAAATTTCAGGGGGTTAAATCTGACTATTTAGGTCCGTTAGTTGTAACTCCAGAATTGGTAGCTAAGAAAATAAAGGCAATGAAGGATAACAAATCACCGGGAGTGGATGGAATTCCTCCAAAATTACTAATGGAAACAGTAGAACAAATCAGTATACTACTTGCAAGAGTATTCAACTTGTCATTAAAAGAGGGAGTTGTTCCATTTGAATGGAAAGAAGCAAACATCATACCATTATTTAAAAAGGGTTCGAGAAATAAGTCAGAGAATTACAGACCAGTGAGTTTAACGTCAGTGATTTGTAAATTATTAGAAAGGTTAATTAAAGACCATATGGTGGACTTCCTCGTTAAGCATAAATTATTAAATTCATCTCAACATGGATCCCTTAAAGCAAGGTCATGCTTAACAAATATGTTATGTTTTTTGGAAGAAATCACTAAGTGGATAGACGTGGGATCGCCAGTAGATATTATCTACTTAGATTTTCAGAAAGCTTTTGACAAAGTGCCACATCAAAGATTACTACTTAAATTAAAAGCCCATGGTATCGGGGATAGCATAACTGACTGGATAGAACAGTGGCTGACTGACAGAAGATAACGAGTTGTAGTATATGGAGTTTTAAATTGGAAATCGGTTTTGAGTGGGGTACCTCAAGGATCAGTATTAGGACCTATATTATTCTTAATTTTTATCAATGACTTGGACGACAGTATAACAAGTAATGTACTGAAATTTGCGGATGACACAAAACTGTTTAGAAAGGTTAATACTGATGGTGATAAACAACATTTACAAAACAATCTAGACAGATTAGTGAAATGGTCTGAGAAATGGCAGATGCTGTTCAATTTTGGGAAATGTAAATGCCTACATACAGGACATGGGAACTTGAATGTAAACTATAAAAAAGAAAAGAAAAGGACTTAGGAGTTACAATAAGTGCTGATATGAAAGTTTCAGAGCAGTGTGGTATTGCAGCTTCAAAGGGTAATCAAATTCTTGGATTGATTAGAAGAAACATAACATACAAGGGAAAAAAGTTAATTATACCTCTTTATAAAGCAATAGTTAGACCTCATTTAGAATACTGTATACAAGCATGGAGACCATATCGTAAGAAGGATATAGACACGCTTGAACACATACAAAGGAGAGCAACTAAAATGATTCCAGAACTTAGAGACCTTAGTTATGAAGAACGCCTGAAAGAATGTGGTTTAACAACTCTAGAGACAAGGAGGTTAAGAGGAGATCAGATTGAAGTTTTTAAGATATTGAATGGGTATGAAAATATTGATAGAAATATGTTTTTCTCACTCAAGAAGGATAGCAGAACTAGAGGACATGAGGTAAAATTAGTAAAGGATCAATGTAGATTGGACATCAGGAAGCACTCGCTCACAGAGGACAATAAATGAATGGAACAAATTGTCTACAGATTGTGTAACTGCTAGCAGCATGAATATGTTTAAAAACAAGGTTGACACATATCTCAGGTGGGCGGGTTATAAGTAGATGAACATTGTTGGACTCTCGATAAGCCAATGGCTTCCTTGCCCACTTGCCATCTGGGCCTTTGGCTTGGATGGCAAATCTTGTTAAATCTTGTTAAATAACTATGACTGTTACAATTGGGTTTATTTCTTTTGAATAAAAACTTTTGGACTGAAGTACAAAGTTATGGTAATTTTAGCAATCTGTACCTTAGCGGGTCCTGGAATGTATGTTAGGCGCTGTCGTGACACTTAGCGGAGGACAGTCCATGAACCAGTCAGTTTATATGAAGTCGGTACATCGAAGGCGTATCGCGATAGAAGAAAATGCTGCGATATACCGATATTATACTGGTAACATGGCACAACCCTTGTAAAATATATGCACTTGCAATTCACAAAAAAATCCGCACATCATGCAGACTTATTTGTGAGGCTTGTACATGTCAGCACAAAATCAGATGAGATGAAGATTGTGCTTAACTGTAGCGCCGGGGTGGATGGCAATGACCTGTGGCTATAACTAATGGGATAAAAACGATTTGAAACTATGTTGGCCCCTTGGGCCAGAAAATATGGAAACTTGTGGCCCAAACTGGCCTGACAGCCCCAGCGTTAATGTCGAAGCCTGTATACTGTAAAGTTACACTTGTACTGGACAGTTGTCACGTGTACCAGTGTAATAGTATAACTGACTCCAGATAGATACACCCGGGGAAGAAGAAGAAAAGTCTCTCCAGGCTGTTTTATTTTATTTATCTCGGAGAGGAGCGAAAAATATAGTGGACATTTCTCTCTGCCGAGAGACCAGAGAGGACAAGTAGAATAGACTCCCAGAGTCACTGGCTACCTATGCAACTAGTGTCTATGAGTTGATCCATGCCTTGACATGCTACCACATACCTGGTACACATGAGCCTGAGCAGCGGAGGTCGGCACCTGCTGCTGCTGCATGGGTGGTGCCACAGATGGCGCCTGACTGGCCATCTGTTGTGGCCCTGCACTGGGCGACTGCTGCAACGCTTGCTGTGGCGCAGTATCCCTATATCCATACTGCTGCTGTTGTGGTTCTGTGTACGACTGCTGGGGTGCAGCATACTGTCCTGCAGGATACTGTTGTGGTGGGTTAGCAGACGCTACCACCGCTGGCTGTACTGACTGTTGGGGGGCTGTCTCTGTCGGCTGGGAGTAGTTGTACGCACCTGTGGAAGGTATCGGGAACATTTGAGTAAAGATTATCTTTCCCTTACATCTTTATTCCATCCATTTCTTATTCAAATGTACATCTTCCACAGAATAAGTGAGCACATGTTTTTGTGGTACACGTATGTTTTTAAACACATACACATCTTGATGTGCCTCTGAACTTGGGTTTCTTATGATTTAGGCATAACAGAAGTTTTTGTATTATTATTACTGGCAAAAATACCCATCCTCCGGATGGGATGATTTGGTAGTTTGTGACTTTCACCATGACAATATTTACAAAATATCCATCTATGCTTTGGTACTTGGTGCTGCCAGTCAATATCGCAATGGATTTGGAGTACAACTCTCTTGTGACATAATACTGCCAGAAATAGCAACATCTAGTAATGCCTTGCTCTTGTGTTACATACCTTTGGACAATTGTACCAAAGACGCATGACTACATACCCTGCTGCTGCTGATACGGCTGCTGCGACGACTGGCTCACAGCTGTAGCCTGCTGCTGCTGTTGTTGTTGCAGCTGTTGTTGTTGCAGCTGGTGCTGCTGTTGTTGCAGCTGCTGCTGGCGGAGTGTACTAGAGGCGGAGCCAATGCTAGATATGCTGTCTGGAGTTCCTGGTCTGATGACTTCCTGCGCTCCAGCTGCTCCGACTGCTGCTGACAGACAACACATGTCACATGGCTCAAATACGGCTGACGAGAAATACAGTTGTTAGATTGACAAGGAATACAATTGTCATACAGATCTAAACGTTAAAAACTGCTGATAAGTAATACAATTGACACATATAGCACAACTGGTGAATGGAATACAATTGTCATATAGAAATCTAAAACTACTGACATGGAAGACAACATACAGCCCTCTTTCAGTGCTAAAGCAGGAGTTCATTAGGGATCACCAGCTCTGTGAGTCCATCACAGGTTACCCATTTTCCCCATGTACAGGATCTTTTACTTCCCCTGGCACAGAAGAGACTTACTGCTATACATATTATATTAAATGCTTTATCCGAGAGACACAGACTAAACAGGGTGAGTGAAATTGGCCATGTTTCGAAACAGCAGCAGGTGTACTCAAATCCTGGTCCTCCCGACTGACAGGCACTCTTAACTGCCAAGTTACGACGCCCCACCGACACACACCATAGTAAACAACTTGCCATTCACTCTGCTCAAACTGTTCATAGCACATTCAATTGTGTTTCGACATATGCCTCTTCACCCCACCCAGCTGAACTACACAACTTCTACACCAGACATCCAGTGTAAACCTGGCTTTCGTTGCACAAATTGACAATCGGGCACATCATAACAGGTTCTTAGAAACGGACCTATGTGCTCGTCTTGGAGTCGGACAAATGTCGGACAAAGACGGGTAAAATAAAATACAAGACAGATTTTTCTTTTTTACAACACAGATATTTGTATTACATCATTGTTTTTGGCAGCTGCCAAGCGAGAGCGAGTGATTAGATGTGATATGTCAAAGTCAGTGGCGTATCTTGCAGAGGCAAAATGGGGCCAAACCTAGTGACCCATGCTGCCATGTAGAGGTGCAACGCAAAAATACGGTAACAAATTTAAGCCACAGGGGAGGGCCACGGCCCAGTGGCCTCCCCCCTAAATACACCCATAGTCAAAGTTAACAACGATTGATGCCTTTTTCGAGAACAAGAGCAGCATTCCGACGACTATCCCTGAATAGTCCGAGGCAGCTGTGCCTTCCATATCCTTTGTTACAATGGCGGAGATCCATAATGTTGATGTGCCTGGCCCTAGTAACCGAGACACTACTGTATTGCCTACCGATGACACTCAGGCTTTGATTTTGAGTTTGTCCATGTATGCAGAGCCTGCAAAGTTGGCAGATTTTTCCAAAACGTGCCCAGTCCACCTGAGACAGTTTTGCAAAATACACTCAACCTACTGTATGCACAGCATTGTGTGTGCAGAAGTGACAGTGAATATGGCGGAAACCACAAAGGAAAAAGGCCTTGACAGAAGATTACCATTCACCTATTGTCGAAAATGAAAGATTAAGAAAGTGAAAACATAATCCAGATAACTGGAAGAAAAACCCACAAACCCAACAATCTAAGTTGAATGTTTTTTTTTCAAAATGGGCTCTAATAATATAAAACACAAATTTAAGTAGTGCTACTTTTCTTTCGCTGTTTACTCAAAATGGTAAAAATATTTGAGTGTGTTTTGGAATACGGCTCTTCAATTATCACGTCACTTTTTGGCTTCAATGATTTTGAACTGGGCTTTTAGTAAGAATAAATATATGCAGTTGTGACCAATGTACAGGTGATAATACCAATTTCGCTGCACACCTAGCAAGACTTGACTGGACAAATAATGGCTGTAACTGGCAAAATTGGTTTTGATTTGATAAACCCTTCATAATTACACTGTACAACACTTTGTGTTCGACAAGCAATTTCATAGTCAACAGAATCTGTTTTTGTAACATGCTAAGAACTGTTCTAGACAACAGTTTAAATTGCGAGACTTATGTACAACATACCATCATTTGACAGCCCAAAGGATGACATGACTTTACTCTGTGTGTTCTCTGGAGGCCTCTGTCCAGAGAGAGGGTCGAACTCTTTGCCACCTACTGCCGTCACTGGCTTCCTCACGTACGACTTCGCTGACACGGGTTGTTTGCCATCGTCTGAAATGGCTACAAACACAACAATGTCACTAATACCCTTTTATATAATATATATATAATCTATAAAGCAGTGTCTGTCTGTTGTGTCTGATCAGGATGATACTTTGCACGGTCATCCAGTGGGCCCGTCATACGGATATGGGGTGGTCGGATTTTCAAAAAACTTCCCAGAAGTCTACCGTCTACACCATGTCCCAAAAGTATTTGCAATACACACGGACATCATTGGGTAACTCCGCTCGTATATTATAGAATGAAGACAACTGCATTAACAACTAGAAGTGTAGAAAATGACTAAATTTGGATTCATAGCAAAGTTAGGATTTGGTCTCAACTAACAATGGGATTAAAAAGATGTGGAACATTTTTAATTAGTATACAAAAGATGTCCCATAAACTAGAAAAATCCACATCAATAGGAAATGTTTCTGTCATATAAGAGACTTTGTCGACAATGTGTCACTTATAAATTCAGCAATTTGTTGCGCACATTGTAGAGGAAACAGTGAAAACGATCTTTCTAATCTAGTAATTGGTTGAGACCAAGTACCAACTTTGCTAAGAAACCAATTTGTTGTAATTTCTGCACTTCTAGTCGTAAATGCACTTGTCTTTATTCTGTTGCCCAGTATAGTGGAAGTGCACGCATGCATGTACACACAAGAAATAAATGACTATACAGATAAAAGTAAACAATTTTTTAACAACTGATTCTAACAGCACCTAACCTTGTGATTGGTGAAATACACACCTCCATCGGCCACAATGTCCTGCTCAGCTTCACCACCATAGCCGCGAGGGTCGAGACTGTCCAACAGGTAGTTGACACGGTCACGGATCTGTTGCAGTTCCCCTCTGATTTGTTTCACCTGGTCACACTCAAGTGGACGTGGCTGTCCATTCACTGCACACACAGGGTCAGACGTAATCAGATTTAAGTGATGGGTTAGTATGTTCACATCATCAGATCTTCCAAGTTGACAAGCAAATAGTAGATTTTTTAAGGTTTAACAATTTTACAGGTGTAGAATGATTTGGATTTTAAGGAACATGTTAAGAGCTGCCACATGGGTTCAATGCCTAAAAACAGAATTACCAGGTAAGCAAATGGGCACTGGTGGTAACTTGCAGCAAATTACATGTATTGTGTTAATTGAACAGAAGCGTAATTGACATTTATATAAGTAACAACAAATTGCTCAAAAGTAATTTTTACCGTAACCAAATGTTGAACACAGTCACTGCAATGAACCACTAACTGGAGTGTGATCACATTAAATGACAATCAATCTTAACTAACCCAGGTCTAGTGTAATTAACTAACAGTGTCATTATGAAAGACTACTGACTGACAGTAACTTAAACAATACAAATTAAATAATACAAACAGTCATTATACCATTTTTAAAATAATACACGTTTACAGAAATACATACAAACGAATGCAACGTACCAAATAATGTGAGCTTGAGGATACGACTACATTGAATAGCGAACGATAAATCTGAGCTGTCAAATATTGTTATCAAATCACCATCTGCAAGGAGAGGAAAACATTAAACACTACATGAATATCACATTGTCACAACTATATACATGCCATATTCTAGATAAAACATAAGTTCATACAGCGTGGTATCAAGTCTCAAATCATTTGACACTTCAGACTTCACCCCCCAGCAGACCTGCCATTCCAACGTCAACTCGACTTCTCTGGGAAGCATTCAGCCATGCTGCAATTACTATATGAAGACTGTTTCTGCACATATATCCACCATTACTACTTACTCATTTATACAGCTGAGTGAACTAAGGCTAGTTGAAGCAAATGAAATTGCCCAAGTTTGTAGTTTCAAAATGAGGGCCTGGAGTTATAATAAATAAATATATTTATATATACACATTATTATATATATATATATATAGTGCTTTCTCCAATACTAGGTAAACCTGCCTTCATCTTTGTATTTTATTGTGACCTCATCTGTGCTATTGAGGCGTCCCCGATACACTCTCTGCATCATCAGCAGCAACTCATCAAATGTGATGTCTTCATTGTGGATGGGGATGCGGCGGATGTCGTCACCCAGTTTCACCTTGATGATGAGTTTCCCAGTGAGGTCAAGCTGAGCGAATGACCCATCGAGATTGTCTGCATTGCACGTCATTGCTGCCACCTCGCCTCGACTTCTGAGAAACGTGAAAGTATTACTTAGGTATACAGTGCATCACAAATAAGAATATTAAATTATGATCGTTTTGTAATACAAACAACACCATGTGACATCACTCACACCATATGGCTGTCAGTGTTAATATTTTCAATAATATTCCTTGTAGCCCAATGAGAAACTTACAACCAATTACTTGGAGCACATTTCAAAAGATTCTGCTTCTTGATGGCAGAATGCAGGTGACATGTCAAGGAATACATAGGTAGTGCAGTTTGTGCATGTAATTTTTAAATCTTATGTTATTACTATTAGTTCTGATGCAGATCTGCATCATAACTGTCTGATGCAGATCTGCATCATAACTGCCAGATAAGAAAGTTGATTTTGGGCCTGCATGATTTTGGGGATTTCAAGTATGTCTACCCATATATACATTAATGATAACCATAGGATCATACTAACTGGTAACCTACTAACTTAACACCGTTACCATCAAAATTAAAGCAACAGTCCACATGAAACTGCGTTGACAAGGAGGTCATTGACAATGGCACAATTATTGCCATCGCTAACTGTTGAGTTGACTAAAAGCTGAAGAATGCCTAAACTGGAAGATACTTTGTCGAGTATTAAAAACTAGTAAACAAAATTACGACAAGTCACTGTCATTTGACCTGGTCATTGACGCATTTACTTTGTCATTGCCATTCACTACTGTATTGGGAATTTGCTATTTTTTACAGCCGATTGTTTACCATGGCACTGGCACTGCGGGTAGTGCACTTAATCGCATCACTGGCACTGCACAACACTTAAAACGACAAGAACAGTTTTGCTAGAAGAACGTATTATGCATTATCGATGATTAATTCTTGTGTGGTAGAATAAAAGTGGCACCGTGGCAAAGTCACCCAGGTCCAGGATCCAGTGCAGTATGCTTTGGCAACGGCCAGCAGGCAAGAAGCGCAGGATCTCTCTCACACGTTTAGCAGAAATATCATATATTTCCTCAAAATTCCTTGTAAATACAAACCGATTTGATTTGTGTCACTGCAACGTAAATATTACATCAAACATCGAATCGAATACGGAAAGTACAAACCGCTTACAGCATTGACTAGATCAGTAATCGTGGCACTAGGTGGCGCTGATCAGATGACGTGGCGTTGCAAATAATAATTGTGCAGCGTTCTGGATATCTTGGCTTTACATATAATCAAATATAAGCACTTTTTCTAATAATGTATGCAGTATTGTCATGCATGAGCTTAGGCAAAACTATGTAAACATAATTTATGGCCCATAAATGTCCTGTGTTCATAATTTCAGTAAAAATGTTCGATATAAATAATTTGACGTACCACTACAGTTGTGCTACAATTTAGTATCTACGGTACATTGACATATTTACATTGGTCAACGATAGTAGCGGTCCGTGCCCGGGAAACTTCGACGATGGCCGAAGTGGAAGAAGTTTTTTGGAAATGTTGTAATTTGTTTAAAACTGGCAGAATTCGGCAGTGTATGAAAGACCTGGAGACATTGACTTTTAAGAAATATGGCGTATTTGCATTGGGACAAGAAAATAATATTCTAATTTGTCGCTCGCACGTAAAGGTACATATTGACATGTCAAATTGTCATTCATTGTGATTGGCATTGCAATGCCAGTGGCCATAGACATAGTACAAATTGCAATGGCAATACCATGGCCATGGGCATGGCAATGTGTGACTGAGCCTGAGTATGGGTGTTTTCAGTATGTTTACTCCAAACAGCCCCTTCTGGGGCTAACACAGGAGTGTCTATCAGTGTCACGGTGTCGGTGAGAGTGTGACACTGACACTACCACTTATCTGTAATTCTGTATATACAATGATTGATTCATGTTCGACCACACTTCCACCTTTTATTTAGGCAAATACCTATTAGTATTACACACAATGTGCAAAACAGTGCCCCGGCCCTGGGCTGAGCCTAGTACAGAACATACAAAGTCTAGCCACATTACTCATTAGTCATAATAAAGTTCATAGACTGCTGTTGTGATGCAGACCATATACAACTTAAGCTCTAATTGCTAACGCAGTGATAATGAACATAAAACCCTGATACAGTGATGCAAAACATAACACACATGATACAGTGCCTCTCAGTGGGGCACAGTGGCTATAAGCAGCAGAACGTTGTCAAATGAGGGGATGTAAAAGCATTTGGTCCCTCTTAATTATTTATTGGTGTCTATGCCAGGGGAAGTAACATATCGTACAGAGGGAAATGAAAAAAGGCTGTCATGGATTCTCTCTAGAGAAGGAAAACTCTGAAAACAAAGTGCTCACTCCTAATTTAATTAGCCCTAGACAGGGCTGTTTGGAATTAAACATCACATACAAAACCCTGATTTAGTGATGCAGGACATACAAGACCCTGATATTTTTAATGCAGAACAAACAAAACCCTGATATAGTGATGCAGAATATACTATACAACCCAGATTTAGTGATGCAGAACATACAAAACCCTGATTTACTAGATTTAGTGATACAAAACATACTTGTAAACCTTGATATATTTGAATGCAGAAAATATAAAACCCTGATTTAGTGATGCAGAACATACAAAACCCTGATTTACTAGATTTAGTGATACAAAACATACTTGTAAACCTTGATATATTTGAATGCAGAAAATATAAAACCCTGATTTAGTGATGCAGAACATACAAAACCCTGATTCAGTTATGCAGAATATGAAGTCTTGATCAATGCTCACTGATACACATTTGCATTAAAATACAAATGAAGTATGGATATTATGGTGCCAAATCATCCAACAGTTCATGAATGTGTAATTGTTGGGATTGTCACATTGTACGACAATTTAACAAGCAACGTACCAAAATTTGTGGATGATACAAAAGTGTTTAGAAAGGTTAACACTGATGGTGATAAACAATATTTACAAAACGATCTAGACAAATTAGTTAAATGGTCTGAAAAATGGCAGATGTTATTAAATTTTGGGAAATGTAAATGCCTGCATACAGGAGTCGGGAACTTGGATATAAACTATGATATGGGAGATACTGTTCTAGGTACTACTGTAAAAGAAACGGACTTAGGAATAACAACAAGTGCTAATATGAAAGTTTCAGAACAGTGTGGCATTGCAGCTTCAGATGGTAATCAAATTCTTGGGTTGATTAGGAGAAACATAACATACAAGGAAAAAGCTAATTGTACCTCTGTGTAAAGCAATAGTTAGACCTTATTTAGAATACTGTATACAAGCGTGGAGACCATATCGTAAGAAGGATATAGATACGCTTGAACGAATATAGAGGAGAGCAACTAAAATGATTCCAGACCTTAGTTATGAAGAACGCCTAAAAGAAAGTTTGATAACCCTAGAGACAAGGAGGTTAAGAGGAGATCTGATTGAAGTTTATAAGATATTGAATGGGTATGAAAATATTGATAGAAATGTTTTTCTCACTCAAGAAAGATAGTAGAACTACAAGACATGGGGTAAAATTAATAAAGGATCAGTAAATGAATGGAATGGAAGAAATTGTCTATGGATTGTGTAACTGCTAGCAGCGTGAATATGTTTAAAAACAAGGTTGGTGCATATCTCAGGAGGGCGCGTTACACGTACAGTTTATCATTGTAGACATGTAGCACATCTACAAAGGATGCATCACAGGAGAGCGTGCTACGGGCATTTGAAATCCTACTCAAAAAAATACAAGGTAAGATTTGAGCTTGGGAATGCACATAGGACATACTTTGACATCAGTGGAACTGTGTGTAATTTTTTGTATTTATAATATTAATGAAAATGGGTCTGACTGTATTATACTTGGGAATCATAGACTGTTTTCAACTTTTTGGCTATTATAACTTAAAATCATTGGATACAAGTTATAATATTTGTTATGTTATAACATTATTTGCAGGCATACCACTGAAAGTTGAGAACAGTGACATCCAGCTACTGATAGTGTACAATGTTTGCCGCCTTCATGTTATGTCACTTGACAATGACATCGACAGTGGCATACAGCCTGACGTGACCTTGGATGTGATGTCTGTGTGTCATTCTCACATGACACGTAAGTCATCCTTGGGACAGACGCGTCACTTCTTGTCAAGTGTCATGCATGGTGTGTTTATTAAATGTAAGTTGAAAATACTTCTCTTTCTTGTGCTATTGCAGGAGTTGAAATTCTTTCTATCCTAAAAACTTTAATTGGTAATATTTCTTTAAAATGTTTGTATGCCAAAAAATATTAACATGGTTAATATATATGGATAGTATCACTGTGCATAAGCGTGTGTGTGCATGCGCATGAGTGCATGAATGTGTGTTCGTGTTAAGGTTGAGTTTTACTGGGATAATTTCAGAAATATCGATATTTACTGGGGAAACTATTATAAACCTAAAACTATTCACAAAGGAGCTGTAGTTGTGATGGCATAAAACATCAGTGAAATTTTTCTGCTCAGCTCATTACTTGAAAAAGATTATTCCAAAAAGGAGGAAAACATGAAGTAAATAAATGCTAACTGCAGTTTTCTAGTTAACCTTCAGGTTTCATTTTAGTGTATAATATTAGGCTTAGTGGGGCACCAGACAATTGAATGTAAAATCTTGCATCAGTTCACGTTCTGAAATATTTGTTGGGATTGGTTTTTGTAAAGGATATTAAACATTTTTTGAGGCCTTCTACTAAGATCAATGTTTAAAGAATTTCTTTTATGTTGTACCAGTTGTTACTGTTGTAGAAATAACGTGCAAAAATTACTGTCCTGTGTTAAGGTAAGCACTGATCAAATTTGACATTATGAACTTCTTCAACAATATATTTGTATAGACTGTCAAGATGTTAAGGTATCATGAGGAATTAATGTTTTAGGGCTGAGATTGTGTCGGCTGAAATTAGATTCCACAAGTGAAGACGATGCAACAGTTAGAAGCGTCATTTCTGTTCTCACCGGCATCAGTAAAACTGCAACAGGTAAACCAGGTATGTTACTAGGGCGTTGGGTTGGACCCGTTCAAGGATAAGATCAAATAATTCACTGGGGACCTGTCTAGTTATTTATTATAAACTGGAAGCTGACCAGACATATTTGTTGTTTGTTTTCCAATTGTTGCTCCCCCAGCATTCAAATGGAACTAAGTAGACAATTATTTAAATGTTGAGTTTATTTAGTTTCCCCTACACATGTTAAAGTTGGCACGACTCTTTTACAACTACTGGTAAATGTATAAGAAAACTTTGTTGCATTCATTATATGAATATGACACCTGATTGCAGTTCCGTCTAGAGATGAGATATGTCTACTCCTTTGTCTGCATAGCCTCACTCTGGTGCTAGAAGGTCAAAGTTCGGAGGCCAGAGAGCATTTGGAAGCCTTGTCGGCCATCCACTTTGAACCGGTCAGTTGAGGACGTGTTTGTAACTGCTGTACATCTGATGGAATGGAATATACTGCTACAAAGACCAGATTTGATAAGTACCATAGCAGCCACCCTAAACTAAATAAATTAAATACTTTTATAAAAAAGTACAAATTCTTAAATTCTCAGTCAAAATGATACAACCAATGAATAGATTTGGGAAAACATCAGACAAAATAAATATTTTTTAGTGACAGACATTTCAAAAATATTACGTATTGTGCATTATAACATGCAAAGTAACATATCTAATATTTTACAGGGACGTCTCCACATCACAGCAATGTCCACCAAAGACAGGAGGGAAATACAACTGACTGAGATGTTATCATCTCTTCTGGGTCTAGTCTACTTCTCCTGTCAGCAATGGGACAGATGTCTCAGTGTCCTCACATCCCAGTCTGATGACACAACCCGGTCTAGTGACATGACCCAGTCTGGTGACATAACCCAGTCTGGTGGTGACACGACCCAGTCTGGTGGTGACACGACCCAGTCTGGTGGCACAGCACATGCTGTGTACATGTGCGGTATGTCACCATTGTGTTGTGTCGATGACAGAAAAATTATAACTATTATCAAAACATGCGAATAGGAGTACATTTTAAAATAAGAAAATAAATATATAGAATGGGGAAAAATTCTGATCAGTTAAGTAAATATTGGTATTATACATTTAGATTAGACAAGTAAAAAACAATTACCAGGTTTGGTTTGTCCCAATCGGTATTTTGTATGATTCTGCAGAAATGCTTCTTCGTTGGGATAAATTAACTGGAATTAAAATGTTCCTCCTATTTCAGCTTATATATTGTACCAGCAGCAGCAGATGTGTCGTGTGGTAGCGCTGCTGAAGGCGCATTCCATTGAAGCACAAAGCCAGTTCACATCTGTCACTCATAATCTACTAGGATGTTGTCTGGGCTCTCAGGTAAACTCTTGCACACTTAGAAGAGTAACAAGTACACTCTTGTGGCTATGATACATATGCATATGGAGTAATAACAATTACACACTTGCATTATTAACAAGTACACACTTGCATTATTAACA
The DNA here is from genome assembly GCA_033239005.1 of Lamellibrachia satsuma. Classification (NCBI taxonomy): domain Eukaryota; kingdom Metazoa; phylum Annelida; class Polychaeta; order Sabellida; family Siboglinidae; genus Lamellibrachia; species Lamellibrachia satsuma. Next base: position 10,011,861 of record BSQZ01000002.1, on the reverse strand, counting down.
AGTACACACTTGCATTATTGACAAGTACACACTTGCAGCAGTAACAAGTACACAATTGCAGTATTAACAATTACACTCATGTAATATTAACAGTTACACACTTGCAGTATTACCAAGTGCACTCTTGCCTTGACATAGATTAAACCAGTAATATAGAGAAGTACAGCTCTATTTGCAACTGTACAAGTATAGAAGACAATGTAATTAAAATCAAATTCTATAGAATTCAGAAAAACTTGTAGAATATTCTATAGAATTTTTGCGGAGACAATTATATTGAATACAGAAAATATTCTATCAAAGTTTTATAGAATATTCTATTGAATTTTTTAATTAAATATTCTATGATTTTGTGGAGACATTTATCTCTATAGAATTGTGAAAATATTCTATAGAATTTGTCGTATTCTATAGTTTTCTATACAATATTCCACTATGCTCTGTAGAATTCTATAAAACTATAACAATTCTATACAAATCTATGGAAAATTGAAGTAGATGTAAAGAAATTCTATAGAATCTAGTATTCTATGGTTTTCTATACACAGTTATACTATTCTATCGCAATTTTTATAGAATTGTGTTGATTTCTTTGCTAATGGACAGTCTTAATAATTATGAGCAACTGTTTCAACAGAATCCAATGATTATTCATTACATATGTGACTCGCCCATCTCATAATTTGTAAGTTTTGTTTAAAACATGTTCCCACTGCTAGCATGTACGTAGTCGGTTAACTTGTGGTTTTTGTGAAACAGAAAGCGTTGAATGTGGGGCTGTGTGAGACACTGCTCTGTTGCTGTTGATCTAGGGCAAACCATACAGTGCCATCGAGATGTTCAAGAGGGCAGCATTGGGTGACAGTGGCTACCCCACTCCTCTCTATAACATGTCCTTACAGTACAGGAGGCTGGGTCTCTATGATGCTGAGTTGGAGGCCCTTAATCTACTAGTAGCTGTAAGTATCATATTGTTAGAGGCTCCAACCTACTTGTGGTTGCATGTGGGTTTGAAGCCCTCAAACTACATGTAACCATATTTGTTATTGCATTGGCGACCTTCAACCTATCTGTTACTGGCCAAGGTAACAGCACTACCCTTAAGACACCCTCCTGAATTGATTTAACCCATCACGAATCAGGCCTGTTGATGTTCAGATTTGTAGTGTGTGAATACTTTAAATGACATGTGCGGTCGGTTGATTAAAAGAGTGCATAGTTTTGTTAAAATCATGGAAAGAATTGACTTTCATCATTACTTAACTTGTGAAACTGTAAATAGCATTATGTCATAGTATATTGAATTGGTCAAGCAAAACAATCTGATTGAAGAGGAACCTTTAAAACTACTCAGAGCATCTCTTAGTTTGGGTTAGATATTGTAAAAGTTGTTGTATGAACGTTGCAGCAACTAAAGAACCAGGAGTTGTCCAGCAAGAAACCACCTACAGTTGAGTTCTGTGGTGACCGAGTTAGGTTATCGTCGTTGTCACCACAATGCCCCATACGAGAAGAAGAAGTGACTTTGGCCCAAGCTGTGTACACACTGTGTAAGAGATGTCTTGAACTGGAACGGTGAGTGAGCTAGATCAAAATATTGATGCCACATTAGTCAGGAAAAATTGATCATAAATATGATCACATTTATTTCACAGCACCCCTTTACATATATGAAGTATTAATGCAATTATAATAATGAATTATGTTTAAAAAGGATATAAAGTCAACATTGTAAAGTGTGCTCAACCCTCTAGATCACATGGGTCCATTAAATATATTTACACAATAAATATAGATAATCTGACACAAAGTGGCATCAAACACAATGTGTAACAAGTGTACTGCTGGCACTTTCACTTCTGCTGTATCCTAATATTACTTATGTTGTTATAGGAAACTTTGAATAAAATGTTTTCAATGCGATATGATGTCCTTACATATATTCATGTCAATGTTCTTACAGCAAATGAAAATATGTTTTTCACCACTTTTATGTTCTCATGGGTATATTCAGAAATGCATATACATGTTTTTTTTCAATACTGGTGCACAACAGTGGGACATAGAAGTTCAAAATTAAAACGAATAGGTATTGACTTTATTTGATTATTCAACAACCTCATGATAACAGGAAAAAGCAAAAAGATGTCATGACCATAGGTGCCCATAATACCCTATACACGTTTCTACAACACCATATATATGAATCAAAAGTTATTATAAAAATTTAAACTTCTTTATTTGACACTAAAGGAGAATGCCATGATGAAAGCCAGGTCATTTCTTGCTGCTGAGGTGGGATAGATATATGAAGATAGATATATGTTGCAAGGCCTTGTTCTCCCTCGCAGTGAGTTTGAACTATGAACGAAACATGGACACTTTGACAGCGTGTTGTGCTTTGCCATCCATCTGACATGATGCCTCACATCTGGAGCCATAAACCGGACAGCAAGTATGGACTGACCTCTGAAGAAAATAATCACCAACTCTAGAAGTTCTCTAATTGTCTTTCGGTTGCTGATTTCACAGCTGTTCTCCAGCAAACAATTACATGTCTTGCCTAATCTGGAAACATTCCTTGCTGTGGCTTTATAGTGACATGCTGTGCTGAACCTGTTTTGGTCTATGCAGCCCCATTGCTCTGTAGATATCAAGAGCAGTAGTTTCTCAGGGCCATTGGACCAGGCAAACAGAGAAAGCAACCTGCAGGACGAGTTCGAAAATATGATACCAACACCCACAACTGAGAAGTTCCTTTCCCAGTTTCTCCTGTAGGAAGCACATGCCCCATTTGTGTGTCCAGTGTTGGATACAGTTGTATTAAAACACATGGCCCTGACCCTGTCTTCCAAGTCCCAGGATTTGGTTGATGTCATTACTGCTGTCGCCATCTCGTCAGCTGTTCCTCTGCCCAAATAGAGCACTCCTAAAAGCTGATCTTCTTCTCCTTGGGGAACTAGGATAGGCAGCTGTTCTACGGTCTCTTTTCTTGTTATTTATGGAAGAAACTTATCATCCCAATGGACAGTCAGTGGAACACTGGACTTAATGAATCTTTTAGTGTTTCTATCGTCTCAACGCAAAGTTGTGTACGTTGTTGCTTGATGGAACTTTGATTAATAGTGAATTCAGTAACACCATGGCCAAACATAGTGGCAGCTGTGGCCAGCAGTAAGGTAACCATTCGGTTGCTTACTTGTGTAGGTCCAACCCTGCAGCGAGATCGGGATTTAATGCATCTTCTCTTACATTGGTTCAGGGAAATGTCAGAAGTTATCTTCTTCCATGCTGAATATCCCTTCGGAATTTTTGGAAGTCGACGAAATGAGAATTGCTGCTTCATTATCTCGCTCAAGCCACTCTGTCTCACTCATTTGACGATGCTTGTTCATCTTTATGCCATGTTCTAGTATTTGCCTCCATTTTGACTAAAGAGTGGCATCAAATTATCAAAAATAAAGATGGCTATCGGTGACATGACAAGGGTCATGTGACACATAAAGATGACAACAAATTACTTGCCAAGGTCATGTCATAGTAGTCATGCAGATTATGACCCATGACAATTTTTATTGAAACGTTTTGATTCACATATGTGGTATTGTAGAAACATGTGTAGGTTATCATTGGCGGCTGTGGGAGACAACTTCAACATTTCGTAGCGACCTCTAAATATAATTTTATTGTATTGAAATTTGGCCAGGATGTAACAAAATCTAAGGAAAATGAGAGGGTGTCCCATTAGAAATTCAAAACTTAAATAAGGACCACCCTATTGGGACGTGCTCCTGTTCCTCTAATGCATGATGTGCAGAAGCAGCTTCGCTCTCTTGACCAGGCAGTGAATGGTTGAATGGCCTTGAAACTATGTTTCCCTCTCGTGTCTTTGATTGCCCTCAGGTTGCGTGTTTTGTCTGTTGTGTGTGTCTTCGTCACGTCGTGGGATGGTTAGGGTGTCTTTCATTTGCATATAAAGGTCCTGCACTAATAATGACTTGTCAAATCAGCTGTTAGGGCACTCCTTTTCACAATGCCAATCTCGCCATCACACGGCCCTTTCCCGTGACGGCTTCTGAAAAAGTATTTTTCAATTGGAAAGCCAAAATCTTCTCGACAGTGAGTCATTTCCACAAAGTTCAGCTTACTTTTGTATTGGCTAGGAGCACCATCCACAAAATGCACATCATGCTCAGACTTCACCCCATAGGCAATGAGATCATTGTTGGCTAACCCAACAAACTGCTTCCTGTTGTTGGAAATGAACACCATGGATTCACGCACAGGCTCAGAACACCTTTGAGTTGGGCATCAATAGTATGCAACAACAGGATGGATGGTAGCCTGGTGATAGTTCCAATGAACGCTTTGGGCTTCATCTTTGGTAGTGACAATTGTAGTTCTCCCCAAAGTCTAAACACAAAACTACCCAGTTCTCTGGTATGTTGTCTTTGATCAAATCAAACTGTCTCTACCAGGCCACTGATCTCTTTCTTTTTGATCTTCTGTTGTCTCAATTCTCTGTACTTTACAATACATCTGATTAATTTCTCATTGTTGTTTGTACTTTTCTGGATTTGCTTTCACCTGGTGTCTGTACTTTTTTTGTTGTTCAGCGCGAGTGTTGGTGACTATGAACTCTGTGCCTTTCTTTCGTCAGTTTGTACTGTACCTCCCGTCCCATGTTTCTTCTTCCGGAGATGCATTGTTGTTGTCTGGAAAGAGAAAGAAAATAAACTAACACGTCATAGTGTTGGCATAAATGAGCATCTTACCTTACAATATCAATCAGTGTTGATGTCCGATTTCTGAAAGTTGAGTCCGATTTTCAGTGATTTACGCATGGCATAGAATGGCATGTAACACTAACAGTCATTACGACAGGCAAAAGGGTGGATACCAAACTCATTACAAGTGTATGCACTGACTTTCATGGAAGAATTTGCATTGCCACTGGAATTATTGCATCCATTTTTTATCTTTTAATGGAATTCCCATACATTTTCCTCAATGTTTGCAGGGAAAATATTAGATTAATGTAAAAGAAACGGTTTTGACATTCAGGACACCATGCAAAAAATATTTAATTAAAATAAATTTAATCATATTCCATTATAATAGAATTACAATGCTATCAAAAGAATGATCAGACACTGTACTTCAAAATAAAAATAAACATGAACAGTCGGAACTTCACAATCACTGCTAGCCAATCCTAATAACATGAACAGTCGGGACTTCACATTCACTGCTAGCCAATCCTGATAACATGAACAGTCGGGACTTCACATTCACTGCTAGCCAATCCTGATAACATGAACAGTCGGGACTTCACAATCACTGCTAGCCAATCCTGATAACATGAACAGTCGGGACTTCACAATCACTGCTAGCCAATCCTGATAACATGAACAGTCGGGACTTCACAATCACTGCTAGCCAATCCTGATAACATGAACAGTCGGGACTTCACAATCACTGCTAGCCAATCCTGATAACATGAACAGTCGGGACTTCACAATCACTGCTAGCCAATCCTGATAACATGAACAGTCGGGACTTCACAATCACTGCTAGCCAATCCTGATAACATGAACAGTCGGGACTTCACAATCACTGCTAGCCAATCCTGATAACATGAACAGTCGGGACTTCACAATCACTGCTAGCCAATCCTGATAACATGAACAGTTGGGACTTCACAATCACTGCTAGCCAATCCTGATAACGATCATTAATCTCAAGAACACCTACCGTAACGACAGTTACCATGGTTTTGCTAGTCTTGTGTCCAGTCAGTCCTTTGTGAAATATCAATATCCTGATTCAGAGTTATTGACTATACCCTGATCACATTGTTTCACTGTTAGACTGCTTGTTTCATCTATCTTTTAATGCTTTATTCTAATTCTAAACGTAGTGCATTTTTTAATGTCCCATTTTGGTATCCATCTTTTTTCGTCAATTACAGCATAATTGAATCGTCACAAAGAGAATGTTGCTTCAATGTGCACAATTTTATCTCAACCATATCTAACATATATATTATATCAAATAACTCAATTATATTGTCCTTTACTCCGATATTCATATCTAACATATGAATGTATTATTTGGTGATCATTTTATAACTTGACTGTTTATGTAGACACATCAACATAATTATACTAAATTTATGTTCTTTGGGTGTTTTGCTTTTTGGTTGTTAATGTTTATTTTATGAAACCCTTCAATAAAATATTGTAAAATGTAATTTAACTATTTAATATATTATTGTATATACATTTATATTTGTAATCATTTACTAATTATTATTTTGTTATATTGCTATATTATTATTAAATAATTATTATTAGAAATAATATTGTATTCTTTTTATTTGTTTATTTAACAATTCTAGACCATGTTATACAATTTTAATATGCTATGAAGTGCCACAAACAACCTTGAATTTGATATTTTATCAAATAAAATTGATTATTAGTATTACACGTATTATTAAAGAGAAATGACATTGTTGGCCCCAGAAAAAAATAAACCTGTTATATTTTCTAGATATCATGATGCCGCATTGGGATACAGGACTCTATTGACGTTACTTCACCAGGGCCACATGTCATCTTCTAGGACCGAGTCATATGTCTTGGTCTCCACCCCCCTTCCTGGGGTTACCTTGGCAACAGTCTATGTCGAAACAGCGTACAGCTTGTTGTGTTGTGGAGAGTTCTCAGACACTGTCACAGTTTGCCAACATCTAACTGGCCGATCTCAAGACGGCATCTCCATGGTAAAGTGTGATGTCGAACATGCTGCAGCCATCATGTACGAAGTGTATGCGCTGGTCGGACTAAATGACATTGATGTGGCATTGTCTACGCTTGACATGTACGTATTGTGTCATTTTCTTGTCAAACGCCACAGTTCATCTTTGTTATAGTGAGTTGGTTAGCAAAGTTAACAGATTAGTTTTGGTTTGGGGAGATATAAAACTGAAACTCGAACAGACTTGGGAGCATATGTTAAATAAACATGTCAATGCAGGTGTTTTTCCCTCTATATGCTAGGGTATTTAATGAGAGATTTTTTGCAATTGGTAGTTTGTCAGGTTAGAAAATTGTTGGATCTTTCACAAAGTATAGTTTGATAGTCCCGCTAGATTGTATCCAGTTTATCCCTGATGTTCAGTTTATATGTTACATGAGACCCACTTGTTAAAGGGAATAATGACAAGGCACTAGCTAAAATGCATTTTCGGTGTGTACACAAAGTTGAACGTTGTATGTACTCTATTCCAAAATAAAAAAAAATTAGGAAACATTTTTTATAGGTAAAATTATATGTTTAATGCATCTAACTCGCAAAGCATGCGTAAAAATTTGAAGTTAATGAGATGAGCGATCATGTGGTTTTGTGACGTCAATGATGATATGGGTTTACATTCAATCAGTGATTTGTATGCAATGCTTCAGTATAGTTTCACTCGCGTTGTTATAGCGAGTGATGGCGATGTAAATTTTCCAGAATAAAACGTATAATGTAACGATTTTGAACCACTAGCGGCAAGTGATACCTTAGAATCATCTTCGAATTCGGCTCTTTCAGAGCAGTGGAGCAATGCCAGTAGCCTTTGATCTCAAACTTATTTACTTTCTGACCAAACCATGAAAACGACCACATAGAGCTGCCAAACTTCTCCTCATACATCTACCATACGCATACACATGTGACATGTTTAAACATTACTCTTACTTCCATATAAAGATCAAAATAAATTAAAACTTTTCATCTCGGAGCTAGGCATAGAAGATGTAGCTAGCTTTTGTTTTTGTAATTTTTTATCGTTACATGGAAGAGTAATGTTTGACCATGTGACTTGTTGTTTTCATGGTTAGGTCAGAAAGTAAACATCGCAATAGCTGGGGTAGTGCTGATGGGTGGTGATTTCGGTCCTCGGAGAATTCGGCCCAACTGCCATGTTGTTTTGGCTTGGTGATTTCGGTGATTGATGTCACAGTGATGTAACATGCAAGATATACTCAGTTCTAGCTAGTAATGGATTAGCCTTCACTTTAAGGGTTTGTTATTCCTGTACTTGTCATCAAAGGGAAGCTAAGTTTAACTAGATACTGTTGAAGTCTTTGTTTTGTCTGTTTCTTACATCGAGCAGGTATGAATAAAAGGCCATGCTTCATATTTAAGATGATCTGACAAAAACACTGTATAGATCAAAGACCATATGCAGGTGGCTCCGTTGTATTCACAATACAATAATATACAATACAGGTGGCTCCGTTGTATTCACAATACAATAATATACAATACAGGTGGCTCCGTTGTATTCATAATATAATAATCACTTATCACTGTCATTGCTCTGTATTTGATTTAATTAAAATCAAAAACTGGGGAGAATTTCCTCTGTTGAGTCGAAATGCATAAAAATCGGAAATATAGAAACAAGATATTATTATAACTATACTACTGGGAATAATGTGGGCATCATCCTTTGTCAAAGAGATTTTAGCACCAGGATAACCCAGGGCTGCACCTTCTCTGTTCCGGATCACAGTCGAAACAAGTTTTCTCGAAGCGAGCAAAGCCGGCTCTGCTTCGTCAGCTTGGCGTTTTCCTTTTTTTAAACAAAGTTGGCTCCGTAGGGAACTTAAACCAACTACATTTTATTCGTACTACCGTTACAATCAAATGCCGCACAATAAACCATTATAATGTTCACTTCTAAACAACCGCTATCCCTGTCAACAGTATGATGAATGAGTGGAAAGTCCCAGTCTCGTAGCACTTCTTTATCATCAGTGATGTCACGTCGAAGGTTGCAGATAATCGCGGGGAAAATATGCCAAATCGAGGCAGGCTGGTAGAACAATCGTTGTTGTTATTCCCTTTAATTGTAAGGATGTGGACAAACTTGGACACAGCTCTCGTGATGCGTATAACATTGCTATTTTGCAAGAGGCACTAGACAGCAGATACAAACAAGTTAATATTTCCAGTACCTGCGGGCAAAGTTTATCATAGTAGGCGTTCCTTGGTGTATTAAAACACATCTGAGCAGTCAACATGTTAGAACAGATCTAGTTTATTCCAGATAACATGATTTTACTCTAAATATGGTCAGACTTTGTATCTGTAATGATGTGTGGATACAAATGCCAGTTGAAGGTGACATTATTACCAGTACATGGTTTGTCTGAACCAAGATCTAAATTACCTCAGTTATTTTTTTAATGCCACATTTGGTTCGTCCTGTCAAATGATTTTACAATGTTTCATTTCGTTCAGCTGTGATAAAAAATCGTAAAACAAAAATATCAGTGATAATACTATTCCTTTATTTAAAAAAAAATTCCTTTATTATTCCTAGGACTAATTCGAGTAGAAACAAATCATGATGGATCCAACATTCTTTAAAATAAATAACTAAAATCCCTACATATTTATATTAGATTTTTTATTTTGTCAAACAATATTCATTTAAATTCCTTTATTTTTCCTGTGATCCCCTTTAGTTTATATACTAAGTTTCTGTTCTTGATTTCTTTCAGGTTGATTGATTTGATTGCACCAACCGTTGCAGCAGCAATGGCGGGGAAGGAATCACCATCGCCTGCCAAGAGGTCAAGGTCAAACTCTCACCCAATGGAACAAGACATGCAGCGTTTACTGGCAAATGCCTACAGTTACAAATCAGTGTTACTACTGAGAAATAACCAAATACAGGGTTCATTGACGAGTTCCAGGCTTGCTCTAGAACTTAATGCTGGTAAGAACATTTCTGTTCATAAGCTGCTTGCTTCCTTATTGTGTGCTCCATCTTTGCGTTATTATTACAGATTGAGATGACGGAAGAAATATCTTTATTATTAGATTGAAAAATATGTAATTATCATCTTGCCCATGATGCCAATTAAAATCTTGGCTGGTAAAAGTGCCCCAGTTTTTCTGTGGATGGCTTGCTTCAAACACTAAGGCTTTATTTTCAGTGTTTGACTACCTGAACTATGGTTTTGGGCATAACTATTCAGCAAATTAAACTTAGGTGTATTGTAGAATGTGGATAACTTGTTTATATGAAGTTTGATGACTTGCCATATTCTACTAACTTTGTAATGATTTAGGTCATTAAAAAGTAATGTGTGATTATTTTGTGATTTTTTTAAAGACTAAATCTTTGTCACAATTTATATCATCTAACCACAAGTTAAGATTAAGTGGTAAACATGACATATATCATCATTAAAGTGCAACATGTTTTGTTTTATAGCATTTTATTGATTTTGTAGGCTTCGTATTTTATATGCTGTAAGTGGTATTATCTTTGTTATGTGTCAGATGAACCAGAAGCGATGTACAACCACACACTGTTGCTACTGAAGCTACAGAGAACAGCTGAAGCCTGTAGCATCTGGTGTCAGTACCGTGGCATCACCAAATCATGCCACCATCCACATATGCCTCCTCTACACAGGTTAGTGAATATGCAGACATTTTGAAACACGTACACTTAAGGTTAAATGGAATTTTACAAACTGGGCTTGGTGTGTCCCAGATCTGTCTTTTTGCCAAAATCTGTCAAATCTTGCCTTAAAGGCATTGGTTGTTGTGGCTGTAACAACATGGTCCAATAACTTTTTCCTGTGGTTCACTATTATTTGCCTGAAGAATTTTTGTCTAACCTGTTGTCTTGATCTTGTCTTGTCCACCGAAGTTATCTGGAAATCTGTCCATAATAAAAAAAAGTCCTTCCCTGTGAGGAGTTTGTAACGTTCAGTCTGGTCTCCTCTCAGACACCTCTCTCTCTACATAATAAAGCACAACATTCATAAATTGCAATTGACAAATATTTTGAAATGAGATTATTCTGAGCATGGTAAACTGAACATGAACCTTGGCCATGTTGTAATGGTATTGTTATGAAAATCATTAGGCCAATTACAGTGATAACAATTATTTGAATTTAGTAAAACAGTAGTTTACTTACAAAAGCACAATGCTGTGGTAATTATTACACATTCATTGGGAGCACGATTTTCTGCATGGTCTTGGCTGTGTGTCCATGTTAGATTGAGTTCTAAGCTGCAGCCTGGCAATTGCTGAATACTAAATCAAATGATTATGTATAGCGTTTCTGCTTTCTGATGTTTACTGTTATTATTTGTTATTTCAGGAAGGTGCTTGCTTCAGAGAAAGGCAGCCAGTTATTGTGTGATTTAGACGAATCAGCTGTGGGGAACCTGGATGACTTGTGCATCAAATTGTCACACATGGGTTCTCATGACGTGGATATGGTGATGGCTGTCACGTGATGTATGATGGCTGTCACATGATGTATGATGGCTGTCACGTGATGTATGATGGCTGTCACGTGATATATGATGGCTGTCATATGGCTTGTAATGGACATCATGTGACTTATGATGGTCCGACCGACCTACCGATGTGTATTGCTTATTGGAGTGCTGACAGATGGACAGATTTGCCATCGTTACAGTTTCAAAAAGAAAATAGTATGGGGCAAAACAGTTTATTTTTTAATTATAATGAGTGCATTCTACCAAAGTTGAATGATGTTCCGATATGGAACTGTAGCAAAACCTCTCTCACTGCCGCTACCAATTGTAGCAAAACCCCCAGGCTGTCACTAGTTGTAGCGAAACCTAGTCGGTGATGTTTGGAGGCATTCATAGGCTCACGTTCACTCACTCAGTCACTAGTGATAAGTCATGTTCTAACTGTTTATTAAAATATGTGATATTGACATAAATAATAAATTACTACTATTACTACATATATGCTCTCTTCAGACAGTGCTCTGCACCGGCGTGGAGGTGTATCTCCCCCTGTAACATACCTGTGTACCACTAGCGCCCTTTATACTCCTTCCAGCCTGTACTACAAACAGCACCCCTTATGCCCCTCTGCCTGTATTACAAACAGGGCTCTGAACCAAACCACCCCTTTATATTGAGCTAAACTCTGTCTCACTGATGCCGTCGGTAGAGCTTTGATTGGCCTACACTTACATAACGGCCACATTCATCCCCTCCACTGGACATGATGTCACCCACTAGCATTCGAGGTGGCCTTTGCAAAAATTGGGCCATGGTCAATCCAGGGTATTAAAACCATTAATTTACTTTTATTGAACAAAGGCAGTGCGAGTCATGACATCCTCGGCAACGCATGACAACCCCATCTGGACTGGTGTCAATTTAAATTCACGATCTGTGATATAATAGCAACCCCATACGGACTGGTGTTTCTTTAAACTGGATGATCAGTACAATTCAACAACCCTGCTTTTGTATAGAAATATAGAAACTGTCATCATGCCAAATTTGCTACAGAACTATAATCAATCAAGCTATTTTTACGGGTACAATAAATGCAGTTTCGATGCAGACAACAATACACAATTAATTTTAGACAACATATTTCACAAACTTGTTGTTGCTACTTCGTGACCTTCATTGTATTCGCTGGTATATGTCTTGCTGTCGTCAAAACTATTGCAGCTGCTCTTGTTAGCAGTAGACTTGATTATTGCAATTCCCATTATCATAATATTGCTCTCAAGGACATCTTGAAACTTCAACGTGTGCAGAATTGTTTGGCAAAGGTAGTTACCCAGTCTCCTCATTTCTCTCACGCAGCACCACTTCTTAAATCATTGGATTGGCTCCCTGTCCGATATCGCTTTATTTTAAAGATCTATACAATTACCTATTCAGCACTTTCATCCAAGCAACCAGCATATTTACATTCACTGCTCACTACTGCAGGACAGCCCAGACAGCTTCGATCATCTAATTCTAATCTACTTTTTGTTCCCAGTGTTAAGACAAATGTCGGTACTAGAGCTTTTTCAGTTGCTGCACGGACTATGTAGAACTCACTCCATGTTAAGTCTATAGGAAATATAGCAACATTTTGCCGTAAACTAAAAACCCACCTGTTTAAAGTTGCTTATCCTCCATAGCTTCCCAGCGTACCAATCCAACTGTTTACAACTGGAACTGCTTATCGATTATGAACTGCTTAACTCCTGTTTTTCTGCGCTGCCGAGTTTGGGTCTCCCTAGGATTTTAGCACAATATAAGTATTTTATATATTATTATATATCTTGATTATCATCACTTCATGTTACTTTTGACCATGATAGATATGTACGCAATTAGGCATGTGAACTAGAACATTATGTCATCATTTGTTTAAATTTAATATGAAGTACTGTTCGTGTATCAGAGAATGTAAGATATACATCTAAATACTCACCTTAGGTAGAACTGCTCTATAAATGTTTGATAAAGCATCGGAGCCAGAAGTAGAACATTTGGTGAGAATCTATGTAGATCGGACAGGTCCAAGGCATATTTATGGGCATTCCGCTGTCTGACTGATTGAATAGTGATAAGGTTTGCAATATAACAAAGTAAGTATCATATGTACAGCAAATCATTGCTCTGCAAGGTCTGTGTTGGTAGATAAACTTAATTTGACTATTGACTGTCATAATAATTCATTATAAGTATGTATTCAGAGGTGTGTTTAATATGAAATTGTTAATCTTGTTTGTTTAACTATAAACATTCTTAAATTCAGTCTAGACTATTTTCCATTCAACATCTGCTCACATTTCCACAATATGTATAATACATTGTTTTTATACTTTTGTGTAAAAAATATCTGTAATAATTAGATTTATATACACTGCATATAGTTGACTATGCACTGTCTTTGTAATAATGTTAACCAATTATATTACACAACTTTGTCAAAGTATTTATGCCACTCAGGAGGTTGTATGCATGTATTTTACAAAATAGTCCGTTACTAAGGAAAATTGAAGGCATACATTACTAAATCCATCTCAACATGGATTCCTAATAGCAAGGTCATGCTTAACAAAAGCGTAATGTTTTTTGGAAGAAATCACTAAGTTAACAGATGAGGGATCACCAGTAGATATTATCTACTTAGATTTTCAGAAAGCTTTTGACAAAGTGCCACATCAAAGATTACTATTTAAATTAAAAGCCCATGGTATCGGTGAAGGCATAGTTACCGGATAGAAAAATGACTAGCAGACAGACAGCGTGTTGTAGTAGATGGGAAGTATCAAACTGGAAATCATTTTTGAGTGGGGTACCACAATGATCAGTATTAGAACATTTATTATTCTTAACATAATGACTTGGACGATAATATATGAAGCAACGTGTTGACATTTGCCGATGACGAACATTTTTAGAAAGGTTAACAATGATGGTGATAAACAACATTTACAAAACGATCTAGACAAATTAGTTAAGTGGTCTGAAAAATAGCAAATGTTATTAAATTTTGGGAAATGTAAACGCCTAAACACAGGAACTTGGATGTAAACTATAAAATGGGAATACTGTTCTAGATACTGTCGTAAAAGATGGACTTAGGAGTAACAATGAGTAACAATGAGTAACAATGACTAACAATGAGTAACAATGAGTGTTGATACGAAAGTTTCAGAGTAGTGTGGCATTGCAGCTGAAAATGGTAATCAAATTATTTGGTTGATTAGGAGAAATATAACATGCAATAAAACAAGCTAATTATTCTACTGTAGAAAGCAATAATTAGGCATCATTTAGAATACTGTATACAGGCTTGAAGACCATATCGTAAGAAGGATATAGATACGCTAAAACGAATACAGAGGAGAGCAACACAAATTATTCCAGAACTGAGAGACCTTAGTTATGAAGAACGCATAAAATAATGTGGTTTGACAACACTAGAGACCACGAGGTTAAGAGGAGATCAAATTGAAGGTTTTACGATATTGAATGGGTATGAAAATATCGATACAAATATTTTTTTCACGGAAGAAAGATAGTAGAACTAGAGGACATGAGGTAATATTAGTAAAGGATCAGTGTAGATTGTATATCAGGAATTACTCGTTTTCACAGAGGACAATAAATCAATGGAACAAATAACCTACAGAGTGTGTAACTGCTAGCAGCGTGAATATGTTTAAAAACAATGTTGACACATATCTCAGGAGGGCGAGTTACACATAAATGAAAAATGTTGGACTCTCGATAAACCAATAGGTTCCTTGTCCACCTGCCATCTGGGTAGAAATCGTGTTAAATTTACAGGGTCTTTAGAGATTATTTTGGGATTATAGTGACAATGATACCAGTAGTGAAAGTGGTAGTGAAGCGGTTGAGTCTGTACTAGAGAATGATGAGTCAGTGCCCGAGAATACCTCAGCTGCCACTGCCACTGCGACATCACAGGCCGTTCGCGGTATCGTTTAAAACACGATTATCTCGGTCAAAAAACTATCTAATCACTACGTATAACCTCCACGAAAAGTGCGATTGTGGGTTACTTCAACTACTTGGTTATGACACAATAGTAAGTTATATGTCGTTTTGAAGAACCTTTAATGCTGCATCTGATAAACTAAAATTGTAAGATTATCAAATGGACCCTTGGTCGATTAGGACAGCAAGAGACACTTATAACCGTACCAGATAGTGTAAGCATTGCTATTAATTGCCAATATTTGAAAAAGAATTGTTAGCAACTCGAAAACTTAATTGTCAAAATACTTTAGTTTGTCCTTTATTATGGTGAATCACACGAATGGCAGACATTTAATGTTTACAACTTCCAACAAAGTTCTGCGGTTAGAATCACGCTGCTGAAGCGATATGTTGCGCTGACTTTGAACGGCGAGAAACCAATAAGGGACTATTACTTGTTTTCAACTTGGTGACGCTCCACTGTACGTGAAATTAATTACCACCGTCGCTCAGTCAGCCGTACGCAGGAGTCGTACTGTTCTGACAATCACTCGCAACCATCGTTACAAATACACTTTTCCCGCTGGCCAAAATCCAGCCAGACATCGCCGTCACGATTGGTCAGTCATCAATTTGTGTTTGTCTTTTAGCAACGTTTGGTGTTCGTAGTGCAGACGGTGTTGCTCCTCAGCCGACTTGACAACGTACAGTTGTGGCGCCAGCCGCCCGTCAAGTTGTGGCTGGCTCTGGTTTGCCGCGCGACCGTAAAGTCGATGCAGATTCTCTGGTACATCGTAAAGTGAGCGTGTTGGTTGAAATTGCTGCCGCAGTGGTATGCGGCTACGCTGTTTGTGTTGTGCAGAGCCAACCCCGCCAGCACTGGATGCTAGCCTTAACATGCTCGGCTTTTTCAGCAGCGCACAAGACTCTTCCCCACGAGGTGGCGCTACTGTCAACGTAGGTGGTGGCGGCTGCTGTTGTTGCGACTGCTGCTGTTGTTCTGGCTCTCTGTACGGCAACAAAGGTTTCCCAGTGATACCGGAACAGAGATGACAGGCAAAAAGGATAACGACTTCGATGATCTCGAAAATTACGATAGTGGACATGCCGATCCAGAGACTCGCCTGGCCGCCGATGTCAGACATCAAGTCGGTCCACTGAAACATGGGAAAGCGTTTCACGGGGTATCCCAACTGATCGTTTGCCACAAGAAGACATAGCTGGGATCCCCCGGTCCTGGTCTACTTTTTGTTCCTAGAGTTGAAACACATTAGAACTAGGGCTTCCTCGGTTGCCGCATTAAACTCCCCGGGATTGACTCCCTGTTTTTAATGGCGTTTAGCTCCCTTTTACAGCTCTTGAAAATGTTCGCATTGCTTAACGATTTTGATATTGGCTATATCATATTTGGGATTTGACGCGCCTCTGATCTCGGAAACGTTTTTATGCGCGATATTAGTCTTATTATTATGCAATAATACTGAGAGGCAAGTGGCAAAGAAGAGGGCAGGCAACTTAGGCGTCTATACGCCGGGCCTACAAAGAATATATAGTGAGCACTTCGAAATAAAAATTTTATTGGTAATGACATGTGTGTAATAGAAACAAATAAGCAAACATTTGTATGCACCTCATATAATGGCATGGCGACGATTTCAGTGATTGCAAGATCTTGGAAGTATACCTCGACACTCAGTAAGTTCTTCCTGTGGGAGAAACACACATCATCACACATTATATAGGGCCTGTGTATGTTCGAAAGATTCATGAATATCGTGCTCGATTAACAGTGCCGGTATAACACTGTGGGGGCCTGGTAGAAACGTTTTGTGGCGGCCCCTACCGAATGAGATTGAAATGATAGACGATATACTTCATGCAGTGACACCAAGCTGAGGATGCTTATTTGAAATGTCAAGTCAGCAACTATAGTCTATACGTACTCGTGCGTGTATATTATAAGCATACGTGCGTGCATATGTTTGCGTGACTAACAATAAGAAGCATTTACCTTATAAACCTCTTAAGTTTTCTCTGACTGACATGTTCAATGTCGATGTGCTTTTCGAGCGTTGTGTTCGCGAACAATTCTTTAATTCTTATCTGTTGAAGACAACAACGTAGATACAATAATTGAACCGAAATAGTACAATCATGACAGTTACGTTATTGTTAGCTTTACATAATTGGATGTTTACCTTCAACGCTTAACGCAAATTGATAACCAAAAAGGCGTGTTCTCAATAGACACAATGTAGTTCGTGGAGAAGAAAACGAGGAATTAGGACACTGGTGCTCTTGAAAATAAGTCACTTGGCATGGATGGAATCACAGCGGAAATGATCGAAGCAGGTCGGGGAATAATTGTACAACGGATGCGCGGACTCCGCAACCCGATACTCTGGCGTCGTTCCTGAGGAGTGGAAAGAGGGAGCTTTTGTCTGCATCCCAAAGAGAATGCCCCAGTACTGTTATTCATGTATTCAGATGATTCGCGAGTTGTGGTGGTGCAAGAAGGCTTCATACCAAAACACTCATGTGGGAAACAAACCTTCGCCCTCAGACGTATAACAAAGAAATATGAAGAGTATCAATTATCCCTCGCAATAGGTTCGGAACATTGACACCAGACGTACAACGTGAACTCATCAGGAGAAAGGAGATTGTACTACTGGAAAAAAAGAAGTTTACTTTTCCGGGTGTGTAGTAATGTTTGGTGACGTTTCGGTAGGAAGTATGAAGCCTTTCGTTCAGTAGCCCGGATGGCTCCATGGCAACGGTCGGCCAAGGCACCTGCGACATCTTTGTATCAAACATCCACTCACTGCAAGAAAAGCACAGGATAGCCTTGACTGTTTTCCCCTGTGCGTATGCATGCGTGCGTGCGTGCGTGCGTGCGTGCGTGCGTGCGTGCGTGCGTGCGTGCGTGCGTGCGTGCGTGCGTGCGTGGGTGGGTGTGGGTTGGTTGGTGGGCGGGTGGGTGGGTGGGTGGATTAGTGGGTAGGTGGATGGGTTGTGTGTGCGTGTGTGTGTGCGTGCGAGCGTGCGTGCGTGCGTGCGTGAGTGCGTGCGTGCTTATGTGTTCCATGGTACGTGCTATTCTTAGTGTTCCCTTCTTAGTGTTCACGTGAACTATTGCTTTTCTTTGTTTTATAGAAACTGCTTGGCCAAACAACATCAATCAGAAATGAAAATTTCTAATAATATTTTAAGATAGTGTTCTGGCAGTAGAGTCGACTGGTGAAGTTAATGACTTGACGGACGCTAGTAGCAGTTATTGGTGAGACCTACGAGCATGGCTCATGGCAGATTTTTTCACATCCAAGGTCGCCGCTCAGGAATTTTCTCCGCGCTTCCACGGAACACGCTGCTGCAAAATGACCAAGGTTCACGTTTTGAGAATCAAAACGACACGCAAGGAAGACCACTGACCGATTTGATGTAAACACAGGCGAGATGAGATAGGGCTGCATACGGTCACCATTTAAATCCCTGATAGTCATTGACTGGGCCACGAAGACAGCTACAGAAAGAAAGTTAAATGGTTTACAATGGACACTATGGGCACTATGGGAACAACTAGTTGACTTTGACTTTGCCGATGACCTGACTCTTGTTTCACACACCAGAAACAAATGCAAGATAAATCACCAATTGAAACAACAGCAGCCACGTTAGGACTGAATGTTAACAAAGGCAAAATCAGGACCATGAAGATCAACGGCAAGAACAACAGCCACGTTAGGACTGAATGTGAACAAGAAGATCAACGGCAAGAACAACAGCCACGTTAGGACTGAATGTGAACAAGAAGATCAACGGCAAGAACAACAGCCACGTTAGGACTGAATGTGAACAAGAAGATCAACGGCAAGAACAACAGCCACGTTAGGACTGAATGTGAACAAGAAGATCAACGGCAAGAACAACAGCCACGTTAGGACTGAATGTGAACAAGAAGATCAACGGCAAGAACAACAGCCACGTTAGGACTGAATGTGAACAAGAAGATCAACGGCAAAAACAACGCCACGTTAGGACTGAATGTGAACAAGAAGATCAACGGCAAGAACAACAGCCAAATTACACTACAAGGAGAAGAAGTACAGTCTTTCACATATCTAGGAAGCATCGTGGACACAAACAGAGGAACATATAGTGATGTAAGGGCTAGGATTTGGAGAATAAGGGCAGTCTTCATTGTGCTTATTAAAGATATGGAAGTCCAGAGAAATGTCAATACCAACCAAGCTACGCATTTTAATTCAAATTTAAGGCTGTGCCAATGTACGGATCAAAGACATGGCGTACCACGAAATCCATCCTGCAGAAGATCCAAACCTTTGTAGTCTCAAAAGAATAGTAAAGATATGGTGGCCAGAAACTATTAGCAATGAAGTACTTTGGGAAAGAACAAACCAAGAACCGATCGAACATTAGAAGGAAAAGGTGGAGCTGGATAGGGCGATGACCAAACTCCCAGAAAGCCAACACCACAAAATATAAGGCAGGCACTCACATTGAACCTTCAGGACAAACGGCTAAGGCCAAAAAAACACCTGGCGCAGACAAGTACAAGCATATATGTCAAAAGCAGAATGTAAATGGAAAGAACTGGAAGCGCATTCTCTCTTCCACCCTCCCTTCCTCCATATCCCCCACCCTCCCTCCATTCCTCCCTGCCTCCATCTCTCCCACCCTCCCTCCATCCCTCCCTGCCTCCACCCCTCTCTCCCCCTCCCTTCCTCTAACCACCATCGTGCAATATGTTGAAGGAGTATCTCTGTTAGCTTTAACCGGCAACCGGTGATATTTTTTCTAGGACGCCAGCCATGTCATGTCAGACTGACTTCGACCATACCTTGTTTATAATGCTCGAGACAAATGCAAGGATTCATAAGGCTCTCCTTGTACTCGGCGAAGAGAGACGTGTTGCCATGAGGATAGCGGGGGTCATAACAGTGACAGTATCTCATCAAATACATTTGGTAGCACGTCTTCCGGCAAGCCTGAGGTTCAATAAAAACAACGTCAACACGCACGCACGCACGCACGCACGCACGCACGCACGCACGCACGCACGCACGCACGCACGCACGCACGCACGCACGCACGCACGCACGCACGCACGCACGCACGCACGCACGCACGCACGCACGCACGCACGCACGCACGCACGCACGCACGCACGCACGCACGCACGCACGCACGCACGCACACGCACGCACGCACGCACGCACACACACACACACACACACACACACACACACACACACACACACACTACTACCATCACCCACGCACGCACGTACGCACGGACACACACACACACACACACACACACACACACACACACACACACGACACACACACACGCACGCACGCACACACACACACACACACACACACACACACACACACACACACACAAACACACCTTAATAAATAACCCTTAAAACATATTCATAAGATTTAACAAGATTACAATACAAGCCTAAAACGCTAGATGGTAATAAGATGACCATGAGCTTACTGCTCGACTGTAGCCGATCGAAGGCATATCTTCCATGTACACGTTATGCTTCTTGGTGGATTCTCCGGTGGTGTCCATGCACGTTCCGTACGGCGACTTTAGTCGCTTGAACTTCATCTGAGCATAATCGTAATTGACAGGATACGCAGGTAAATAAAGGCAGTACCCGACAACCAAAAAATTGCAGAATTATTTGTGCTATTTTACGTTACATATAACTTTCTCATAATTCTTTCTACTAGAACTAAACATGAATTGTGGTTTGTAACTTGCATTGCAACATAACATATATGAACAGTCATTGTAAATTGGTCTCGGGGGAAGAATTAATATTTCTTGGTAGACGGGATATTAACGTATTTGGAAACAGACGAGGTTTCTGGTGACTACCAACACATACAACTGCGTTTCTACAGACATCTTACCTTGTCCATGCCGATGGAGGTCTTCATGCCTGGACTCAGGTTGTAACCTCTGTCTTCTGGGAATGGCATATGTGCCTGGTCATGGATGAGGATTCTCAGACCGGCAGAGTCAGATATCGTCGGAATATACTCGTTTTGCTCGATGTAAAGATTTAGCGTCAGGCCTGCAAAAATATATAAATAGTACGAGTTTCCTTCACAATGAGTGTCAACATACAATCGCAAGTTATACGCGGCATTATACCAACATTTTTACAAACTGCAACCAATCTTTATATTATATAATCCACAATACACACCGCCCTGATTTGACGAAGTAGGGGCCTAAGCATTTACTGTTTTCGTGGAAATATGTTTATGTGCGTGTGTGCGTGCCCGCAATGTGAGGCAGGGAACGGCGGCACGCTTCATGCTATTAATACAGCCATCCTAATAAGATCGTCAGCCAGTTGGCTGAATTCCCCGTTGGCACCAACGAACGCCCAATAACCCTTCGCCTGCACCTAAACAACAACCAACTAGCTACCATCATCAGCGTCTACGCTCCGACAGTCGATGCCGAGGACACCAAGGATCAGTTCTACTCCGAGCTGGACCTAGTGACCTAAGGAGGACAAGCTGATTCTGCTGAGGAACTTTAATGCCAGAGTAGGCTGTGACTGCTGGCTGTGGAACAATATCATCGCAAGGAAGGGGTTGGAAAGGATAACTCAAATGGCATCC
The DNA here is from genome assembly GCA_033239005.1 of Lamellibrachia satsuma. NCBI lineage: Eukaryota > Metazoa > Annelida > Polychaeta > Sabellida > Siboglinidae > Lamellibrachia > Lamellibrachia satsuma. The sequence continues at coordinate 9,989,866 of BSQZ01000002.1, read as the reverse complement.
TCCTGTTACACAAGTGGACAGAACAAGACCTTGTGATCTGGATGCACCCGTGGTCCAAACATTGGCAGGTCTTGGACTATGTCATTGTTCGTTCCTGTGACCAAAAAGACGTACGCATTATACGGGCCGTGCGTGGAACTGTTGCATGCTCAACGGACTATCGCCTGGTTCGATCAGTCATGAACATTTACCTTGCTTCCAAACATCGTAGGCGTCCAAAGACCAACAAGAAGAAGACCCAAAGAAAAGAACCAAATTCCAGGAGTGTCTCTCCACTCGACTTCTTGGTCTCCCTTCAGCTAACGCAAATGTTGCACGGCAGTGGGATGCACTTAAGGCAGCCACCCACAAAGCTTGTACTGAGACAATCGGCCACACCTCACGCAAGCACCAAGACTGGTTTGACGAGAACGACGGGGAGATTCAAGACCTCTTTGAACGCAAGCGAAGAACCTTCTGCATGTGGCAAAATGACATTACTTCTCAGCAGAAGCGGAAGGAACAGCGGAACATCAAAGCTGAGACCCAAAAGAAGATCCCTGACATTAAAAACAAGTAGTGGGAAGAGAAATCCAAAGCGATCCAAGGCGATTCTATGGGCCAAGCTCCAATAGCCACACCCCTCTCCAGTCTCAAGACGGGACTCTCCTGAAAGGTGACACTGTCATCCAGCAACGATGGAAGGAACATTTTGAGCAGCTCCTAAACCGTGAATCTATGGTGACAGACGACACCATCCTGTCTATCCCACAACACCAATATAGAGCATCCCTAGACATCCCACCAACCCGGAAAGAGGTCCAGCTTGCCACGATGGAGACATTTACCGATGTCACCTAAAGACACTGGAGACATTCCATCAACATTGCCTCCAAAAGATACTTCACATCCGGTGGGAAGACCGTCGCACCAATGACAGCGTGCTCACTGAAGCCAATACAATCAGCATCGAGGCAATAATCATACAAAATTAGCTACGATGGACTGGCCACTGTGTCAGAATGCCAGTCTCCCACCTCCTCTGACAAGTACAAGTTCCCAGCTTATTTATGGATTGAAAACCCGTGGTGGGCAGAGAAAAAAATTTAAAGACACTGCCAAACACTACACGAAGAAGGGTCATATTATTAACATTAACACTTGGGAGGACATGGCTGCCGACCGTCTACTTTAGCGCCGCAACATCCACCAGGAAGCGGCCTACTTCGAGACTGACCGCCTTCTTCACGAGGCGGAGAAGCGGCAGAGGAGAAAGGAGAGGGAGATGTCTCAACACCTGCACATCTTCCTTCCACCCGGAACCTCCTGCCCCCCCCCCCGCAATAAGATTTGCAAATGAAGAATCGGGCTCCCGAGTCACCCCAGGACCCACGATCAACCCCTGGCAGACGTCATCCTTGTTTCGAGGGACCACTGATGATGACAGGCAGCCAATTTTAACCAGGTGTTCATGATTCTTGCACCAACATCAACGATATATCGTCAATCAGGTAAAACAATGTTAATCAGGTGTACATGATCCTTGCACAAACATTAACAATATATCGTCAATGGGGTAAAACAAACAGTTCTCCACACGGACAGAAATAGCCTTCCACACGCCGCTCTCACATGGACACCACCTGGAAAAAGAGGCTGACCACATGGCACCTGGAGAAGGACTGTTGAAGAAGAGTTGAAGATGGCTAGGAAGACCTGTATCGAACTTGGCTGACTCGCCCAAGACCGTGCTCGCTGGAGAAGGTGTGTTGGTGTCTTATGCTCCAGTCGGAGTGCAGAGGACTGAGTGAGTGACTGATCCTTGCAACAAATAACGAAACACATATTTAATTGCCATCTTGTTATATTTTATTATGCTTAACGGACACGCACTGCACCAGTCGGCATGTAGTGTATATATGTTTATAACATAGAGACCATCCTGCGATATACATAGGCCCTAGTGGTCTTTAAAAGCCCGCGGGTGGGGTATTATTTTGACTCTGAATTTCTCGATGTTCGTCATGAAAAACACTTGTTGATATATTTTTTCTCCATGCTGGCCTACGGTAAGCCATTGAAATTCAACTAAAATAATAACATTTGAATCCAATAAATTCTAACTGTAAATATCAATCCACACAAAATAAACACATGGAACGGAAATATAATGATTCTTGCGCGGCCGTTAAGTTAAAACTGACATCTGAATGTTTCTCATAGTCCCAGTCTACAAAAAGATTGCGTGTGTACGGGGGGGGGGGGGCTTGGCCAGCGAAAGACGGCACCTACCGTACTTGATACCAACGTGATTCGTGGACAGGGCCTTGTTGCCGCCCACAGCGTTGAACGTGAAACAGTTGCCGTAGAAGAAGTTGCTGAACTGGGTGAAGTTACTGTTACCAAACATACACACATCGGAACTACTTTATCTACGGTCTTCATTGTTATTGAAAATGATAGGAAACAATTATGAAGATTTTATTCTGAACACAACCGTTGTGATTCACTCAGTTTCTACGCTTCGGCAACCATCGGTTGACTTCTTCAGGAATTGGGGCAGCCTGCTTCGGCAACCATCGGTTGACTTCTTCAGAAATTAGGACAGTCTGCTTGCCATACCATCTGGCGAGCAGAAGAAATGTTAAGTCCCATAAATCAGTTCCGATGGTTGCCGAGACGTAGAAAGTGAGTACACGTTCAGACGAAAATCTATATCAACCGTCTTAAACTCTTCATTGTGTTAAAGATTAACCTACATAATATCGACATGTTTGAAGTGAGGGGTCTTCATGAATATCACAATTGGTATCTAGAGACGGGTTATTACAGTATGTGCACAACACTGCCTCACAATACAGGAATCCCCGCTAACGTGTATATGCACTAGCGGTACTAGAAGACAAGGCAAACACATTTTAAAATATGTTGTGTTGGTGCTATATTTATAACTGGAAAAGGCGAGTTTCGTTTTTTCCCTAAAACACGTCAAAGCTGACATGGATTAGGGATCGCAAACGAGACACCGAAACATAAACAACAATGGTGTATGCTTCAGCGTCAAGGGCGGGATTACAAGCATGGTGTTGCCCTAAGTCTCACGTAAGACGTATTATTATTATCAGCATAGCAGATTTTACACATCCCAGCCTACGAATCGTCTACACCACTCCGCCAACCGTTCGCGTTAAATTTAAAGTTGTGGCATTTGTGATACGGTGATTGGTTCCACTGTTGGGATTGCGTTTAGAAAAAGGCCAATAACGTGTCAACTGACCTGGCTGTACAGCGATGTCCCCTCCACATGCACGACAGTAACATTGTGGGCAACTGGTGTCCGACATTCTGTTGTGTGGCTTTGTCGAGTCTTCCGGCCAGTGTGAGAAACGCCTCTTGGCGATAGATGCTCATTACCTTTCTATTGACGTCCAGTGTTACTCCATCCTTCGGGTGGTTTCCTTTATTGTGCAGGCCACCCACGTAGTGCTGCCACCACACAAGAACGTACGTGGTCAGCGATATCTTTCCTGATCTATTTATGTCTGTAATACTTTGCAGTATAAATCTGCCTGCTTTGTACAATAGGTCTACTTTGTGGGTTGGCATGCGTAAGTCGCTTGCATTCTCGATTGGCTGTGTGCCAACTTTTCACAGTGTTCTTCACTAATACTGCCATGGTTCATTAAGGTTTTACTTCCAGACTACAGAGAGGATTTCAAGCAGGACAAAGGCTGGATAACAACTCCAGCAAATACATCCAGTGCACATTTAGAACTATCCCCATGCCTATGTCCTTCACCATCTTCCTCTCCCAGTGTACACTCCCCTCTCTATTCTCTCCCCCTCTACACTCCCCTCTCTATCCTCTCCCCCTCTGCACTCCCCTCTCTGTTCTGTCCCCCTCTATACTCCCCTTTCCATCCTCTCACTCTTTACACCCACTTCTTTATTCTCTCCCCCTCTACACTCCCCTCTCTATCCTCTCCCACCTTACACTCCACTCTCTATCCTCTCCCCCTCTATATTTCCCTCTCTATCCTTTCCCCCTCTACACTCTCCTCTCTATCCTCTCCCCCTGTATATTTCCCTCTCTATCCTTTCCCCCTCTACACTCTCCTCTATATCCTCTCCCCCTCTATATTTCCCTCTCTATCCTTTCCCCCTCTACACTCTCCTCTATATCCTCTCCCCCTATACACTCCCCTCTCTATTATCCCCCTCTACACTCCCCTCTCTATCCTCTCACCCTCTACATTAATCGCTCTAACCTCTCCCCGTGTACACTCCCCTCTATATTCTCTCCCCCTCTACACTCCCCTCTCTATTATCTCCTCCTCTACACTCCTCTCCCCTGTACACTCCCCTCTCTATTTCCTCCCCCTCTACACTCTCTATCCTCTCCATAACACTCTCTCTCCTCTCCCCCCTCTACACTCCCCTCTCTATTCTCTCCCATTTACACACCCCTCTATCCTCTTCCCTCTACACTTCCCTCTCTATCCTCTCCCCCTCTACACTCCCCTCTCTATCCTCTCCCCCTCTACACTCCCCTTTCTATCCTGTCCCCTCTACATTTCCCTCTCTATCCTCTCCCCCTCTACACTCCCCTCTCTATCCTCTCCCCCTCTACACTCCTCTCTCTATCCTCTCCCCCTCGACACTCCCATCTCTATCATCTCCCCCTCTACACTCCCCCATCCTCTCTCCTCTACACTCCCCTATCTATCCTCTCCCTCTTTACACTCCACTCTCTATCATCTCACCCTCCGCACTCCCCTCTATATTATGTCCCACTCTACACTGCACTCTCTATCCTCTCCCCCTCTACACTCCAATCTATATCATCTCCCCATCTACACTCCCCTTCAATCCTCTCCCCTCTACACTGCACTCTCTATCCTCGCCCCCTATACACTCCCCTCTCTATCATCTTCCCCTGTACACTCCCCTCCCCTCTACACTCCCCTCTCTATGAACCCCATACACTCCTTTCCCCTCTTTTATTATCTCTCTCCGTCTCCCTCTCCGTCTCCATCTCCATCTACCTACCATCTCTCTCTCTCTCTCTCTCTCTCTCTCTCTCTCTCTCTCTCTCTCCTTCTCTCTCTCTCTCTCTCTCTCTCTCTCTCTCTCTCTCTCTCTCTCTCTCTCTCTCTCTCTCTCTCTCTCTCTCTCTCTCTCTCTCTCTCTCTCTCTCTCTCTCTCTCTCTCTCTCTCTCTCTCTCTCTCTCTCTCTCATCATAACTCACCAAACTACTAGCAGTCTTCTTCATGTTGTAGATGCGTTCGTCGGTGCGTGCGAACTCGTACAGAGCAGACAAGCGGACGGGGTTCATGTTGCAGATGGTGACGGCGGGGAAGCACAGTTCGTTCCTCCTCAGGTGTCGGATGTCTGTCTTCACTGGGTACGAGTAGAAGCGATCCACCATCGCCCACGTTTGCCATGCCAGTGTCACTGCAAAAGTCGTATCGTGGGTGCATGCCTGGCAATAATTTAACAAGATTACCATGTCAAGTAACCAGCTCCAAATGGAAAATTAACAAGGAAGACAAAATCAAAATATAAGTACCGGAAATATCAAAATCCACAAATATGTTGAGTAGTTTACAATGTACACCCTTGTTGCTCAGTAGGGCAGTGAGTCGTGGACAAGAAAAACGATAAGAAACTAACACTGGAAAAGAAGACAGATAGTCTGGTACTTTGCAGCGAAGACGGAGAAATACCTGGATAAACCAAAGAGTTGGAAGAAAATGGGGTGGATTGACAACTTCAAGAATTGGACAGATGGTGGACTCGAAGTGGCTAGAGAGAGGTTGTAAGAATATGCCAATGACCTAACTGAGGCTTAGGATGCACAAGAACAAGAATCATCAAAGAAATATAAATTGTTTTTGATGACAAATTCTATTAATGAAGTAATTTGTTTGAAGAAACCTGTGCTAATTTGCTTCGGATTTTATTTCACTATCCCGCGTCATCGTACTTGATTCCGAATGATAATGGTCGGGGCGGATGTAGGCTTGTTGGCAGGGGGGTCTCAGTCAGTCGTAGTCATATGTCGTTCTACATACGAACCGGGGAGGGGGACTGGACGACACGTGTCGTGCTACTCACAGAAAGTTTAATATTAGCCGGCTGCCAACACTCCAGTCTTTGCATTGACACTAGTTCCGATGTAGGCCTATATATGTTGTCCTTTACAATAATATTTGCCACGGACACAGGGGGGTCTGAGACCCCCCTCCATGGCCTGGGGGGTCTTGAGACTCCTACGACCCCCTGGATCCGCTGCTGATGACAATAGTGACGAACTTTGTAATTACTCCATCCTTGACATGTCAGTTGATTCCACGTCAAATAAGAAGGTTTGAAGGTTGGGAAATTTCGGTCAGGAGCCAATGAATCGAGGGCCGTGTGAAATTTGTTTGTAGAAATTAAGTTCTCTACTTTGACAATAACGGGTTGACAGGAAATTGCAGGCGTACAATTCACATAATTTTTTTACTTACCCAAGCCAACAACGACCACGATAGTCCAGTAACCCTTGAAGAACTTGCCCTGTGCGTGGGCCAAGTTCGGTATTCCCTGTACGCCTGTTTTCATCGCCATTCCCTTGAGCAAAAATGCGATGTCCTGGCGTGCCCCCAACGGGTGCTCGTTCAGCCAGTTTCGTTCATCATAATGGCGTTTGCTGTACATACTATTCCGATGCCAGTCGTACATGTGCTCCATTATGTCCCATTTCGTCTCCCGGATGTCCCTCCAGTCGCTGCAACGGGATAACGGGTTGCCCGACAAGAGCAAGGAAGACGAATTGGGGCATCGACTAGTATTCTTTTCATCCGTCTTTGGTTTGATGTTCGTCGCACTTTTGTCCGGCTCGGACTCGACTTTCGTTTGTTGTGCGATGTCTTCGGCGTTCTTGCCGGGTATGTGACGACTTAGCGGGTGCGAGTATTTCGTTCGTGGATCGGACGGACGCGTCGGCTGCAACAACAATGATGTCCGTGTCGCTTCGCCTTCGGTAACGTTGGCGCCAACTTCCGGAGCGTTTTCCACTCTCGGGCTTTCGAGTTTGTGCAGAACAGGGGTAGCGTCGAACGATGGCACCAGCTGGAGGAAGGTTTTCTGTGGTTGGCCGATGTTGTCCGTCGTCAAGGGCGACTGTCTGGCGGCACTGCAATGGCGCATTAGCCTCCCACCGTCCATGATACCGCTTCATCCCGCACAGTCGCCGGTGTTCTTGAAGCACGGATGTCTGGCGTCACGGCAGTTGTTGTTTTTTATTTGTGACGAAAGCATTGTGTAGTTGGTGGAGTCAAGTCAAGTTTTTATTATCTAATACCACACAATGGTGTATAAGATAATCATATAACAAGAGTACTTGCAAGAACTCAAAACATTTAAAAATAATAAGAACAGCCAGTTTGGTTAGATTTGTATGTCGAATGCGTTTAGGACGCGATTACGTAATATCCGCTGTCGCGTCATGCCACGTGAACGGCCCAGCGGAGGGTCATAGTCAAGTTCAGCGAGATGGCGTCCATATTAGAGGAGCCTAGACTCATTAATAATAATAAATTATACTAATATATGAAATACGTCTATTGCGCTAAAATCCTCCGGAGCGCACCAAAATAAAAGGGGTTAGGCAGTTCAGAATCGATAAGCTGTTCCAGTTGTAAATAGTTGTGTTGATACGCTGGGGAACGAAGGGGAATAAGCAAGTTTAAACATGTGGGTTTTCAGTTTACGGCGAAATATTGCTATATTTCCGGCAGCGAGTGAGTTCCACAGAGTCGTGCAGCAACTGAAAAAGCTCTAGTTCCGACACTTGTCTTAACACTGGGAACAAATAGTAGATTAGAATTAGATGATCGAAGCTGTCTGGGCTGTCTTGCAGGAGTGAGCAGTGAATGTAAACATGCTGGTTGCTTGGATGAATGTGCATGATGGGTAATTGTACATATCTTAAAAATAATACGACGACCATAAAATGAAACATCGATCAGCGCATCGTAGCCGCAACATGAAATCAACACAAAAGTTATACAGCATATATTGTAACGAAATACAAGTAGCGCCCTCTAGCAGACTGGTAAATTCGTTACAGAAAATTAGTTCGGAACTCGTGTGATTTTACGGCACAATAGGGACAGCCTGCTTCAAGAAGATGTGGTGGATCTGGGGGGAAGGTTCGATTTATCGTCAGCACTTGTCAATCACCACAATATGACAGATATGTTGCAGTAGTGCACCAGCAAAATGTCATCGCTACTCGTTTCTTCGTTGACTCTGCAAACTTCACACATAACGCATTCTACACTATACAACGGACTTGTATGTGTAATATCCGATGAATTGCATGGGCGGTGTGTCGCCGTGCCAGCAATGCGTTGGAGGCAACATAAAATGCGGACACGGCCATGTTATTTTCATTTCAGTTATTTATTCCTAAATCCAATAGTGTAGCAGGCCTGCCTTGTTCTATGATTATAAAGTAGATTTTTTTCATTGATTTTGAATGTCAAAATCTCAAGGCTACACGATACACCGTGAGCAATTTCTAAAAATAGACTACTTCAAAATGGCGGCCGGATACATAAAAAATCTGTTATGGTGTAAATTTCTGTAACTATTCAATATAACCATCTTAAAATTGGAAAATGCATTACATACAGTGGTAAGTAGGTAGGTTTCAAAAGGCAAAATAAGCCATTTTCTTTTCCCACGAGAGCCTCGTTTGACGACACTTCTGGGAGTCACTTTTCCTCCACAGGAGCAAGTTTTTTTTTTAAATCAGCCACATTTTGGAGGAAACGGACGCTTTTCGATGCAGCTAAATAATCAAGTTGTCATATCTTTTAATATGTTTACGATTGTCTGCGGATTTTGTGTGGGAGGAAAAGAAGCAACCATTGGACGCCGCCATGACAGTCACATGACTCGGATCGGCCCATCAGCGACCTTGTAGTAAAAAGATGGCATCTTTTTGGTCGGACTTGAATTTATTAGTTTGGCCTACCATAGATGGTAACAATGGCATCCAAAATGTTAAGCATTGTGCGAGTCAATGCCTATCATGGGCGTGACTTCATTCCTCTCTCGGATCACATTACAAAGATATGAAATGTCACCAAGGGTGAAAAACGTGATTTTTCATCATTTTGATTTTCACTTCACTTAAAGGGGGGTTGAAGCACTTGAACAACCATGGCCCAAACATAATAACATACCATTTACAGTATATATCACCCTTATATGATGGGCGCAACGCCACGGTAATTTTGTAATATCCTTTTTAACTTTGCCATTATCTTCGCTGGGCGGCGCCATATTGCTCTGCGGGGGGCTCAGCGGCAGAGTGGTTTGAGTACGAGCTCCTGGCACGGCGTTCACACAGTAAAAACCTCTCGGAAAAACGGTCGAAACGCATGGAAAATCGAATAAAAAGAAAACTGGTGTGCACTGGATGGCTCCTGGATATATCAACTAGTACTACAAATGCAAGGAAACAACTTTTGATCGACTTCCGAGGAAGAATTTGCAGCGGAAAAGGTGGTTGCAAATGCGGAAATTGCCGTGTCCGCCAGCCGCAGGCTCTGCGAGTGACCACTTTTCCGATGCAGATTACAAGACAAAAGACTGTGTGATGAGCATGGACAGACGGTGAGCATCAAGATGTCATTCTTGGTCAAAGACACCGTTCCATCGTAGATCTTTTTTTCCGCATGTGACCATGCATCTACATACTATTCTGCGACAAGGAAACGTCATATATCAGAGGGCAGAGCGATGCGCAGGAAGCGACGAGCCGAAACCAGGTTAGTAAATTGGATTACCGTTACCATTATGACTTATCACTACGATTACAATATAGTTCCACCCCAATAAGCACAGCTGTGCTTCAACGTCAGCATATATATGACCCACAGTAAATCGAAATGTATGAATACAATAAAGTGCGAGTAAGTGTTAATAGTTTGATATAATTACGAGTGTTTTCCAATCCGCCGATTTATTTTCGACGTGATCAGACGTACCGTACCGTCGTCAATACGTGGCCGTACTCAAAACAATAACAATTACTCAGTAAGTGCTACAGGATATACTGCAGCCTTATAACATGGGCCATGGCGTATGTACTAGGCAAAATTATTCAAGAAAATAATTTGATATTATTTATTGACAGTCATAATAAGTCTCATACTCCTGTGTTCTAAATGCCTATAGAGCAAGCGGCAAGCGTAAGGCTATACCTCGGGGGGGGGGGGCTAGATGCATGGGAGAAACACGACCAAAAGACATTATAGACTATAGTGCAACAGAAGCCTACTGTTGCTGTTTACATTTCAAATTCTTTATGGAAATATTTAAAATATACAAATACTTTCATTGTGATTAAGTGCAAATGCAGTTACAAAAAACTTTTAAAAAGTATTTAAATATTTAAGTAAAATGCATTTCACCCATGCAATGTCTAGCTGGAAAGGAAACTAACTAAGGCATCGTCATCTACCCAGTTGAACACTGTCAGATTACATGTCTGCTTTCTATAATGACACTTTACAATTTCTGTTTGAATTCTTGTGACTTGAGAATAAGGCAAAATTATATAAAATTAATTTACTTTATTGATCAGATTAAACCCCACATGTAATAACCGGAAGTTCATAGAGATGTATTAATTACATTTTATTCTAAGTCAACTGATAACACTGTAATGAATATCGTGGGGGAGGGGGCAATTGTCGGCAACCCACAATAGTATTAGTACAAGCTATACATATGAAGGAAGTATATCAGGCATGGGGTCAATTCTGTTTTGTCAATTCCAAAAATCAGTTCTAATTCCACCTTGCAAAAAATCAATTCCAACTGTTAAAATGCTAGGCTAAAGAAAAATTAAAATGCAATTCGTTTTAACACAGTTTTATTTGTCACGTGTGCACAATCATATTTAATTAGATATGATTAAAAAATTATTGTTCGTTAAACGCACACACACACACACACACCCACACACACACACACACACACCCACCCACCTCCGGACATTTGCCCCTTTGTCACTTGCCCCCCAGACATTAGCCCCTTGCCTTATTCAAAATCTGGACATTTGCCCCCTGTCCGTAGCTTCTGGATTATATGTAAGTTTTTTTTAAGAAATGTTTTTTTAACTTCTGAACATGAATTCAAGATATATATTACCCTAATTGCAATTAATGTTCTTTGTGCCAGATCAGCCAAGTAAATTACTTGATGTAGTTGGAGATGATCCTGTAATCAAAGGATTATCTTTATTGCAATTGTGGAAGAAGCCAGTGACATTAGGACCTGGACATGTTAGGACAATTGAGGATATTTGAAAGAAGCCATCTCAACAAAGTTTCTTTTGAATTGCATTTACCATGGAGAGTTGGAGTGACTCCATTTTCCTATAAAACTGGACGCACAAGCCAGAGTTGTCAGAATTCACTTATATAACTTCACCATGGAAATTACTACTAGCATTTGACAAGGTCAGAAGCTATGTTTTGAGTGTCATTCCTTCACCAAGAAGGGGGACCAACAAGATTACTCTTAATTGGGAGTGAAGCCAGCGTCGATCCTGATCATGCAAGGGTGCTGTGGTCACTGATCTGATCTCCAGATCCAGAATGTGATCAACAAGACTGCCTGCAACCATGATGGTGACATGGCACAGATAGAAGCTGCCAAGGTCCGTGAGGACCTGAAAACTAAGGCAGCTAATACCAGGGGCACTCCAAACCAGCTGATCTCTGACCCGTTACTGTCCACCACTGTTTGTGGAAGCGTCACCCCAAGAACCCATCTTCCACCACTGATCTGACTATCAATGATACCTGGAAGACAACTGGTGACAAGATCATCTCATACACACTCCAGGGGATAGGCCATTGCATTAGGCTAAAGTGACTTCGACTTGTCATTGAATGTTATGTTATTGTAGTAATAATAATAAAACTGCAAACTGATTTTGACTTGTCAACTATCATAGAAAAAAGGGGCAGATGTCCGGGGGGGGAGCAAATATACTAGGAGGCAGATTTATATCGCTATCAGTTGTGGTATCATTGATATTTCATCAAATTTACTGGAAAGTTTGAGTCTTCAACATCCTAATCTCCAACATGTATTCTACATGGGGACATTTTTAATTACTACAAAGGGCAAACCCTACAGCCTCATGTAACAGCATTGTACAGGTGACCAGTGACATGTTTAGTATGGGAAACTTGTGGGCTGAACATTAGGCTTGGATAAACAAGGGGCTGCATTCAAGTGGGGCAGGCTTCCTCTCTCACACAAAGGGAATGAGCAGGCAGGTGCCCTTAATTGGCAATCTCTGTAAATAAACCTTGTATACTGAGAAAGAAAATGAGGCATGAATGGTCTGATTTTGGTTTTACTGTCTGTTACAGTAACTTAGTATTTCTTTTTGATGCAAATGCTTGATTATATTGTTCTTGGTCACAATGTTTCAATACCAGAGTAGACAGTGTCTATGCTGTAATGTTGACAACTTTCTGGCTGTTACCAGATTCATGGTGACATGCTAATAGCAGACAAATATGATTTTTAAAGTAATATAAGTAAATATAAGGGTTAATATTAAAAGTATCAAGTCAATAATTCCAACAAAATCAATTCCAATTCCCAAAAATAAATTTGGAAAAAAATTCCAATAAAAAATAAATTGAAGTCAATTCCAATTCTGGAACTGGAATTGAGGGTCAGTTCCAAATCCGAATGGAATTGACCACATGCCTGAAGTATATTCATGACAATATCTTGTCTCTGTGTACTACAGCAACAGTCATGAACAGTATAATTGAATTGAAACAAACTTATGTCTGTGTGGCTTTTGTCCATGCACCATACTATCTAGCAGATGCTTTCAGTATAATACCTAATAATTATATAGATATTTACATATATACATATACGTGTGGGTAGGTATGTGTGTGTGCGTGCAGCATTTATAAGGTAAAGATGTCACAAGCATAGATCTGCATTTGGTCCAATAACAATATTCATGCATTATGTTATCTAAATCGAGTGTCAGATATAAAATAAGGAACCCCATAGAAAGTGTACCTATGGGTCCATATTTTGTTATGGAATTTGGACCCCTTATAGAATTTTGACCTCCCTGGCCCATTGAAAACAGTGCAATGTTGATTAGATAATATAATGCACTTTGGAGCTAGGATGCTAAAATTTTGGTTACATGCGTTTGGTTATGTTACCAGTGGCATTCGTCAAACTGACCAAACAGATTCATTAAAAACATTAAGAGATCAGTGAAAGACCCATTGGTTGAATTAACATGGCTCCATAGGGAAAATGATTTTCCCTGTGGTTGATTACTTTATACATTATATAATACTGGCACTCTTATATTATAAAAATAATATATACAAGAGAAAGTTTTTCACATTGTGATTCATTTTTATTATGCAAAAGATGAATTTTGTAAAATTTTCAAGTCACTGTATGTGTAATCTTTTCAGATGAAAGATTCACCATTGGTTCGTACAAGTACAGGTACTAGTTTTGAAGCATCCAGTGCTACGGGTGATGCCGTCAATCTTTACATTACGGATGTCACCTTTAGTTCCATCACTGCTATTACTGCTGTGGCATCACATACAACTGATGCTGCAATGCAAATCGATCCGGTAACGATATTTCAAGTGCGACACTTCGCGAATGCTGCTGTAGTCACGGATGACATTATTGCACCAATGAACGTTGATCATGACTACTCCTATGTGAAGCTTCCATCAGATTCAGTGAGAATAAAGACATTGGTGCGGATGATGCACACTATGTGATAACAGCGACATAACCGAGGGTGACTCAAGCAGCTCCGACACCTATGAGAAAGAGAAGAAGTTTGTCATTCGTCACTTTTCTGCACCTACACACACACCAAACAGCCATAAACTGTGACACAGGTTGTAGGTTGTACTCATGTCTGATCTATCAGCCAAGGTCTTTCGGATACTGGGGTGTCTGTCAGGAAAGTGTGCTGATTTCTACCCTTGGATGAGTGAAAGGTGAATCGAATATGTTAGGTGTACATGTACTATCAGTCAGAATAAGTAGTGTATTGGTGTATATTTAGTGCCAGTAGTGTATTGGAACAGATGGTTGGTGTGCAAGTACTATCAGTCAGAACAAGTAGTGTATTGATACATATGATTGGTGTACATTTACTGTCAGTACAAGTAGTGTATTTGGTAGAGAATGAGACGCTTGGTTTACATTTGCTGTCAGTAGGAACAAGTAGTAGATTCAGTCAGAACAAGTAGTATATTGGATACACATGATTGGTGTACATTTACTGTCAGAAGAAGTAGTGAAATGGTGCAGATTCCAGAATGAGATCATTGGTGTACATTTACTGTTTGTAGGAACAAGTAGTGTATTGGTATGCATGATTGGTGTACGTTTACTGTCAGTCAGAACAAGTAATATTGTTACACGATTGGTTTACATTTACTGTCCAATCAAAACAAATAGTCTATTGCCAAAGGTACAGATGATGATGGTGAAACAGTTAAAATGCCTTGGCTTTATAAAGATTAATTATTTCCTAAGCTAAACTACCAGTATATTTGATATGTTGTGGCATAATAATGATGTGTGTAACTGTGATATCCATGTTCCAGGTTGTATTTCCCGGTGGTAGAAGTCACTGTTTTTAGTCAATGTTTAGTCGTTCTAGTTAGCCTTATTTCTTTGGTAATTGTTTTTCTATGTGAATAAACTGCTGATATATTTTATGTTGGTCTCCTTATAAATGAAATTGTGTGTAGTGACATGCAAGATGCTGCAAGAAACATTTTTGTTGACAGAAGTGGGATATGGATAAGTGGGAATTTTTGTAGTTTTCCAGGTTGTTTTTCAACCTGCTGCATACTGTGGATGCCTCACGATTTGTCTATATAAGACTATCAGTACACTCACCTGTGTCAGGTCAATTTCCATAGCTAAACTTTCCATCAATTCAATTCGGTTCAGAATAGACATCACAGATCCTTCCCACATCGCAGGATGGGATTACTTGTCTTGCCTTTGCTGAGCCTGAAATATAATTTGTCAGGGTTAGTTGACAGCACTAATTCCATAATTACCAAAATAGTTACAAAACTGTGAACATTACATATTGTCAGTAGTTAATTACTGTTATTTAAATGATTACATTGCACCAAACAACAAGGCATTATAGTGTGCTACAGAGAGGGGTGATTACAAGTACGAATATTAATGTAATCATGATTACAGTAATTATTGCAATCACAATTACTAATGTAGTCATGATTACAATCATTATTACAATCACGATTATGGTAACATTTAAGAATATATATATATATATATATATATATATATATATATATATATATATATATATTCACATAATGAATGAAATAAACCCTCATGTTATTATTGTCATCAATGTTATTCAACACAAAATCAAACACAATATTAAAATACAGTCACGGTACACTTCATTAGATTAGATACAAAATAAAGAGAAAAGCCTGCTTGCATTGCCATTGTAGTTCGGACCTCGCCCTCGGGCTAGGTAAAAGAAATCTGCAGAAAAAATATGATTATTAAAATGGCAACGATTCGATAACAATTGAATTACTGACCTGCTAGCTATAGGGCGAATCAATGAGTCGGCACGCAAATCATGCAATGACAGCAGGCCAACATCTAGCACCGCTCTGTTTGTGCATATCACTACAAAATCATCGTCTTCGCCTTCGTACGGTGATGCAAGCAACAACGCGGTCGGGCACACGGTGCTGCATAGCCATAGCCATAGCCTAGCCCTAGGCATGGTAGCTTCCTCGGCGCAGCATGATGACTCAACGTAAACGTGCTCAGACATCGGGACGCAATTTCCACAGGTTCACCACATCACATTACCTAGTCAGGAATCGTTGACAGTCAAAGCGCTGTTGTAATTTTTCCTGAATCCAACGTCAACAAAGGAGAAGCCGACCTGGAGTCTGGAGCGTGACTCGCACACTCCGTGACACTTTACGACTGTCAACGGTTGTTTCCGTGTGGCCTGTCGAACTAGACTCTTCGTCTGTGGTTTCCATTTCTCCAAAGATAGACAACTATTACGGAAGTTCAGTAAACCACTAATCGCTAGTAGCAGATCTGGTGAAACTGTCACAAGCGATGCATCCATCTTGTCAACAAGTAAAAAATAGTTCCGGTATTCCGTTATCGCATATTCTCGTTGGTTAGCGTCTCGTGTGTTCGAGAAGTGTGGCGTTTTCGACGATTTTTTGCGTGTTTTGTTGTAATTTCTTTAACTTTTTTTATTTGGAACGAACAAAAACGCTATTTTGTTGACATGTGTAAACACTTGTATATATAACAGAGACCCATATCTTTTTTTGCGCTCCAGAATGCCTATTTACGAAATAAATCGCAAAAAATCGAAAATTTACATTGATTAGATATACGCGACTCAAACCACTCGTTTCGACAACAAGATGGCGATACGCAGTGATGTGTTTTGTCGATTTTTGTCTCGAACAAAATCAGTTTTTCAGTTTATCTCATAAATTAGCAGGTATCTGTCACCATTAATGCATAGTTAGATAATATATATTTAAATATACGGCATAACACAAAATTGCTTCAGTTCCCCTTTAATGCTTGAAAGAGCATTAAGTAATTCAATAGTTTGTCTGATGATTTCACAAAGACTACATACACAAGTTGCACACACGAGCTAGCATGTTGTAGTTGTTACTAGATTTTTCGCTAAATTAATTTTAAATGATACTAGCACCTTTAATTTGTAAGGCTAGCTAGTTAAATTAATGATTCAATTTAATCTGCCGAATTAACAGCAATGACGATAAAACAAATATGTTTCTTTTGTTTTAATTTATGTTCAGTGAACAGCCAAAAGCCGTAAAATTAAATGCAAAAAAAAACTGCCTCTTGTACGCTGCATGTAAATTTTCATTAAGCTACTCACATTTATTATACATATCAGTATTGTGTGACAATACACTAAATGTAAACTTGTACATCATCATTCAATGTTCTTCAGGCATGGGGCGACTAATATACTAGTTTGGCTAAGTTAACCTGTTTCAAAATTATGTCATAGATATCATGGCCACGGTTCAAGTGTTCATATCTGAAGGTGCCAATACATTTGGACAAATTACCGACAATTATTTTTATATAATTAAGCATTTCTGACAGTATATGATTTCTCAACCCGAGGACCAGCTATCAGTGTTTTGTCTCGAAGTGACCACTTTGTGCAACACAACAGTTATCAGAGCCATATAACCTTGGTTGGGACTACAACGAGAATGACATCATCCGGTCCGCTATAATGTCTAAAGACCTTGCCCCAGCGGGATTGGTAGATATGACACCATGCAGGTTTCAGGTGCCTTGATAGACGTGTACGCGTGCAGTCGGTGAATATTTGAAGAATATAGCAAGAATATAGCAAGAGTCTGCAGGGTGGACATCATCTTAGGTACGTCAGGAACGTTGCATGTTTTGGATAGTGCAAGATCCAGGCTGTGGTTTGTACAATGATAATAATGTGCTTGTGGCACAATTTTTATTAAATTGGCAGTACCACTATTGACGACACCAGCCATGTTACCAGCTCCATCATAAGTCTGGGCTCTGCATTGCGCTGGATCCAACGTGAGACCCCGAAGACAGCCAATAATCTTCTGATTGCTAGAAAACACCTCTGACTACTTATTTTATGTACCTGATGACAATTCCAAACTGCTCCATGTTACTGGACATTCGGTGAAGTCTATTAGCTTCACTACGGGTCCACATTCCGAGCTGCTCCATGTTACTGACATCACGAACTATCAGCCTGGATACCGTAGAATGCAGCACCATTCACTGAAGACCATCTTACGTAGTCCTTTAAGATTTCCATGTACAGCGCGTTTTTAGCCCCGGTCTTCAGATGCTGGTCTAACACAGAATCCCCGGACACGACACAGATATCTACGAGAGCTTTGCAGTTCCCGTGATTGACATTCTGCGATGTTGAATCGTCTATGTGTCCTCTCAGAAAGATCCCGTCTTCTACATAATTCCAGGCATCGGATGATCGATGCCAGGAAACTTCTCTTCTTATCAACTTGCTTACTTATCTCAGAAGTCAATATGTGGTCAATCTTGTATATTGGGTTTTCATGAATTGCTAGAGATCGTTTTATTTTTGGCATGGGATTTTATGTGAAACTGCAACCCACAATGTTGTTTTAAATCGTGTTTAGCATCCTTCCAATATGCTTTATCTATCGGTTTGGCCATGTGTGGCAAACCGGATGCAAGCTAAACAAATTAACCCATCTGATACTTGCGAATACGAGATTATTTCAAGATTTCACAAGATTTAACAAGATTGCCATCCAAAACAACAAGTTCCAGATGGCAAGTGGACAAGGAAGCCATTGGCTTATCGAGAGTCCAACAATTTTCTCCTCTATGTGTAGCCCGCCCTTATCAGATATCTGTCAATTCTATTTTTAAACATATTCACACTACTAGCATTAACACAATCATTTGGCAGTTTGCTCCATTCATTTATCACCCTCTGTGAGAAAGAGTACTTTCTCATGTCCAACCTACACTGCTCCTTAACTGATGCTGCTTTGTGTCCTCTGGTTCTGCTGCCTTCTTTAAGTTTGAAGAACATATTCCTATCAACATCCTCATAACCGTTCACTATTTTAAACACTTCTATTTGGTCTCCTCTTAGTCTCCTGGTCTCTAGTGTTGTCAAACCACATTATAATAAGCGACTTTCGTAACTAAGGTCTCTTAATTCTGGAATCATCTTAGTTGCTCTTCGTTGTATTCTTTCTAGCTTATCTATGTCTTTTTTACGATATGGCCTCCATGTTTGAATACAATATTCAATGGTCTAACTATTGCTTTGTACAGGGGTACAATTAGATGTTTCTCCTTATATGTGATAGTTCTCCTAATTAGCCCTAGAATTTGATTTCTTTTCGAAGCAGCAATCCCACATTGGTCTGAAACTTTCATGTCAGCATTAAATGTTACTCCTAAATCCTTTTCTTGTGTGGTTCTACCTAGTACAGCAGCCCCCATTTTATATTCCTCGTCCATATTTCCATGTCCTATGTGTATACATTTACATTTCCCAAAATTGAATAGCATTTGCCATTTTTCTGACCATTTAACTAATTTTTCCAGATCATCCTGTAAACTTTGGTTATGTGTATCATTAGTAACCTTTCTGAATACTTTTGTGTCATCTGCAAATTTGAGTACTTTGCTATATATGTCATCCTCCAAATCATTTATATATATATTAAAAACAGTATAGGGCCTAATACTGTTCCCTGTGTTACCCCACTCAAAACCGATTTCCAGTTTGAAATCTCACCATCTACTATTACTCTTTGTCTTCTGTGTGTAAGCCACTTTTCTATCCAGTTGATTACATCATTGCCTATACCATGGGCTTTTAGTTTAAGTAACAATCTTTGATGTGGCACTTTATCGAAAGCTTTCTGAAAATCTAAGTAGACAACATCCACTGGTGACCCGTCATCTACCCACTTTGTAATTTCTTCTAAAAAACATAAGAGATTGGTTAGACATGACCTTGTTTTTAGGAATCCATGTTGAGATGTATTTATTAATTTATGTTTTACGAGGAATTCCACCATGTGGTCTCTAATTAATGTTTCGAGTAATTTACATACAACTGATGTTAAACTCACTGGTCTGTCATTTTCTGGCTTCTTCCTCGATCCCTTCTTAAATAGCCGCGTAATGTTTGCTTCTTTCCATTCTGAAAATACTATTCCTTCTTCTAGTGACAAGTTAAATAAGTTTGCAAGTGGTGTACTAATTTGATCAACAATTTCCTTTAGCAGTTTTGGTGGTATCCCATCAACTCCAGGTGATTTATTATCTTTCATCTTCTTAATTTTCTTTGCTATCATTTCAGGAGTTACAAATAACTGCCCTAAATATTCTGATTTATTGCCCTCAAATTTAGTCAATGGAACTGGAAGTGAGCTGATATCTTCTGTGGTAAAAACTGAGCTGAAATACTCATTCAGGATCTCTGCCATTTGGAACCCACCTGAAATTATGTTTTCACTGTTGTTTTCCAGTGGTCCGACCTTATCTCGAACTTTCTGTTTATTCCTTACATAAGCATAGAAACTCTTGCTGTCATTTTTTATATTACCTGCCAATTTTTTTTCAAAGGTTCTTTTAGATTTTCTAATTTCAGTTGTAGCTAGGTTAAGTGCCTCTTTGTAGTTTGTGTAATCTTCTACATTTCCAGTGTGTTTATAGACCCTCCACAGCATCTGTTTGTGAGCAATTTTTCTAATAGCTTCTTTTGACAGGTGTTTTTTCCTGGATCTTTTCCCTTGTTTTCTTAATGGAATAAATTTCTCAATAATGCCCTCAATCTCATATTTTAAACAAGTCCAGCATTCTGTTGCTGTCTTGTTCTTCAGCAAGTTATTCCAATCTATATTTACTAGATATGTTCTCATCACTTTATATTTGCCTTTGTTGAAGTTCCTCCTCCATTGTTTTTTATATGTATTCCCTGTCTTTACTTTTATATTAAAATGGATTTGGTTATGGTCACTTGAACCCAAAGGTTCGTGTACTTTAACATTGTCAACTAATTCATTTTGAGAAGACAAAATTAAATCTAACACATTCCCACCTCTGGTTGGTTCCAAGACATGTTGAGTAAGGAAACAATCCTGTGTTAGAAGTAGAAACTGATGGTCGTCCCCTTCAGCACTCTCTAATGATTCCCATTGTATATGGCCATGGTTAAAATCACCCATTATAACACATTCTCTCTTGCTCACCTCCCTTATCGCCTTTTGTAATTTTACATATTCCTCTTGTCCTATGTTAGGACTAAGATAAACTACTCCTATTGTTAATGTTAAGTTCCTGGTAACTATGTTACACCAAATTGCTTCCACACTATCTGCTTCACTTTTCAGTGTAATTTCATATGCTTGGATAGATTCTTTAATATACAAAATTACTCCACATCACCTTCTTTCTCGTCTATCCTTCCTAAACATTACATAGCCGGTCAGTGCTAACTCAGCATCTACTATATCTTCATTTGCCCATGATTCTGTGATGCCTATTACATGAGGATCAATATCTGCTACCATAATGTCTAACTCACTTTTTTATTTACTATGCTCCTGGCATTTAAGCATACACATTTAAGTTCATTGTCTGAAATTATTGATGAACATTTCTTTGGATGTGTATTTGTCGTAGTACTCCTTTGAGTTTTCTCTGTCAGTTCCCCCTGCGCATCTAGTTTAAATAATTTATGGTACCTGTGCCCTCGTCGACAACTCTGACAAACTCACACGCAAGAACTGCAGCGCCCTTCCCTGTCAGATGTAGTCCATCTCTCATGAAAAAGTCACCTCTTCCCACAAAGTTTAACCACATGTCTACGAAGCCTACTCCCTCCTCCATACATACCTTCTGTACCTGTGTGTTGATCGCCATCCTTCTACAGTTCCTATATTCCTCACCCCTGCCTCCCATTATTGGTAATATCCCCGACAATACGATCTGCCCAACTCGTGCCTCTTTAAGTGTCTTGATCAACCTCCTGTTCTTACCAACAATGGATGACGTTCCCTCCTTCTCTGCATTGTTCGTTCCCATATGCACGAGAACAGCACCTCCCGTGCCACCACCCATGACCTGTCCTGCTATCTCTGCTATATCCTCTACTTTTGCCCCTGGTAGGCATACTGTTATGTCATCTCCTCTATTTACAATTTTATCCACTTTCCTAATAATGGAATCCCCCATAAATACCCGGGCTTTGCTCGCTTTCCCCTGTGATACTACATCAGCAAAGCTCCTTTCCTGTTGCACACTACTAGTATGCCCCCTTTCTCTCATATCATCAACATTTACTGTCTTATCACCTGGCAATCCCTCTCCACTCACCCGCTTACCTCTCTTTTGTTGCATTCTCTGCCTTCTGTCATCTTTCTTCTTCTTACCAGCTTTCTCCCTCACATTGCCACTGCTCTCCTTGTTCTCCTCGGTCTCACCACCTCTGCTCTCCTCGGTCTCACCACCTCTGCTCTCCTCGGTCTCACCACCTCTGCTCTCATCATTCTCACCACCTCTGCTCACTTATGTCTCACCCTGCCCTGTCATCATCAAAATCATATGCCTTAGCTCAATCACCTGCTCCTGCAGATATTTCACTGTCTTACACCCCCTACACACGAAATGGAAATCATCCGCGTGCACCTCCGCCCACGAATTTACACACCCGGACTTTGCAAAGTCTATCCAGCTGTCGCAGCTAGAACATATCAAATTACGTTTCGCCTTTACTTGGCGTTTGCACGGCGCCGTGTTAGAAATTAAATTTGTATTTGTTTATAATCCATTTATAATCAATTTATACTAGGCATTTTGGACTCATCGAGCCATTCGTTCTTGCATTTTCTCTTATGGAAACCCGATTTCCTCCTAGAATCTTTGAAGATTTTGCTGGGGAACTCAAAGCCAATGGCAGAGTAAAACCCAAAAACAAACTACGTTCAAACAAAACGGGGGGCGTGCGTCTCCCACGCCCCCTCCACCTCTCCCCCTTCCGATCCGCGCCTGGCCATTGTTCTGTATTCGATTTAATTGAGCAAATGTCTGGGGATACTTTCCCTTTATGAGGGGAAATGTCTGGGGATACTTTCCCTTTATGAGGGGAAATGTCTGGGGATACTTTCCCTTGATGAGGGGAAATGTCTGGGGATACTTTCCCTTTATGAGCGTAAATGTCTGGGGATACTTTCCCTTTATGAGGGGAAATGTCTGGGGATACTTTCCCTTTATGAAGGGAAATGCATGAACATCTGAAATATAGACACAATATATTATAATAATTGTCATTTCATTTATTTAAATCATTCAACTGTATATAATATTATTGCTTTTGGTGTAATGTATTATAGATTATGTGATATAAATTTTAAAGATACAACGAATTGTATCAAATGATCGTCTCGCTGACTGCGTGTTAAAGTGATAAAATACGCATTATTTTATGCGAACGGAATTTCGGTTTTATGTGGAATTAAATCAATTAAGAAATGAGAAAATATATGCTATATTCACAGTTCTGAGGCCGACGTCACCAGAGTTGCGGGTCGAAGTTTCCAAAGAATGCTGTACGAATTCACCGGGCCGAATTCACCTTGGGCCGAGATCACCTGCATCCGCACTGATAGCTCGCTTCGATTCGTGGACCGTGGTCGTCGACGCCCGTGTATTCTACGGATTGATGCCATCAACATACCTTCCTCTACTGGGAATAATGTTGGCAAAACATCCTCTTTCAAAGAGATTTTAGCACCAGGATAACACAGGACTGCCATCTTTTCTGGTCCGGATCGCAGTCGAAACACGTTTTCTCGAAACGAGCAAAGCTAGCAAAGTTGGCTCCCTAGCCTAGGGAATTTAAGCCAACTATATGTTACTCTATTCTTACTACTGTTTGCATTGCAATCGAATGCCGCACAATAAACCATTCTGAAGCTCGCTTCTAAACAACCGCTATCGCTGTCAAAGGCACGATGAATTAATGGAAAGTCCCAGTCTCGTACCACGTCCTTGTCATCAGTCAAGCTTGCCGATAATCGCGGGGAAAATATGTATTATCGAGACCGGCCGGTAGAACAGAGTAGTGTTTGGAATTATTAATTAATTGAATTCTAATGGTTTTTTGGTGTTGTGGAAATATACTACAAGATGTAATATAATATGCTTTCAAGCAATCATTGTTTTTATCCCCTTTAGCTACTTCAATGATCACGGTACTCGTATTGTGAGTTGCATTATTTGATTCCTTTGCCCTGAAAGTGTGGGTTTAGCAGTTGAAACCAAGGTCCTAGGTGGCTTAGATACAGAGATATTGACAAATACATGTTTTCAATGGCGGCCATTTTTAAAAAATCCAACATGGCGCCATATTTGCTTATGGGCAAATGGAGACATTGGTTTTTGCATTTAGTACATTCCACGTTTTCCAAAAATCTCCAAGAACACTGAACGAAACTCAAAACATGGATATAGTGAACCAGAATATGACCAGGCTATTGTGTTTTTGGGGTAGGGGAAGGGAAACGTCCATATTCTTTAAACGCCATAAAATGTCAACACTGTTTGCTTTCCTACAAAGCAGATGTGTGTAATTATCCGTTTTTATAACACTGTCAAACGTGTAGCTCATCCAAGTGCACTGCTGTCGAATTAAATTAAACTAGCCGAGTTGCCCGGCGTTGCACGGCAGAAAAGGCAGACACTGCAAAAGCTTATGACTCCTCACACGTTATGATAGGGTAGTACATAAAGAATCTGGGCTATCTAAATTGAGGGAAAACTCTTCTTTGATTTTTCAGATTTGCGCTTTAGCCGCTAACAATTCTAATGGAAATTGGATGTAAAATGTTTGTGATACCACAATTCATTTGTACATCTGGGCTAGAAATGTTCCAGAAACACCTCCCGAGTAACCTGTAGTGAAAAACTAATTGTGTAGTTCCGCAGTATATATCACTAAGATGATGGACAAGGGTTACCAGACTGACCTCCTAATATTATATTTTGAGAAAGCATTCGACAAGGTGCCTCATGCCAGTCTTGTTAACAAGCTCCAATATTACGGGATCAGTGGTGATGTTACCAACTTAACTAGGAACAGGTTGACCAATGGAACACAGATGGTAGTGGTCGATGGTGAATCTTCAGAGGATGTCACAGTGGAGTCCGGTGTGCCACATGGGACTGTACTCGGCCCACTCTCTCTTCCTGTTTTATGTCAATGACGTAGGAGAGGGCGTTTCCTCAGACATCAGACTCTGCAGATGACTGCATTGTATACCGATGTGTCTGCAGCACTGAAGATGCGGCAGCCCTCCAATCCGACCTGAAGAGGCTGGTCGATTGGTCGAAAACCTGGCAGATGTGTTTTAGCGTCAAACAATTCTCAGTAACACACATCACGAGGAAGAGAGTTGTCCAATGGTTGCAGTATTCAATCAATGTCGACATCCTGGGGGTTGTCCAACGGTTGCAGTATTCCACCAATGGAGACATCCTGGGAGTTGTCAAACGGTTGCAGTATTCCACCAATGGAGACATCCTGGGGGTTGTCCAACGGTTGCAGTATTCCACCAATGTCGACATCCTGGGGGTTGTCAAACGGTTGCAGTATTCCACCAATGTCGACATCCTGGGGATTGTCAAACGGTTGCAGTATTCCACCAATGGAGACATCCTGGGGATTGTCAAACGGTTGCAGTATTCCACCAATGGAGACATCCTGGGGGTTGTCCAACGGTTACAGTATTCCACCAATGGAGACATCCTGGGGGTTGTCAAAAGGTTGCAGTATTCCACCAATGGAGACATCATGGGGGTTGTCCAACGGTTGCAATATTCCACCAATGGAGACATCCTGGGGGTTGTCCAACGGTTGCAATATTCAATCAATGTCAACAGTCTGGGAGTTGTCCAACGGTTGCAGTATTCCACCAATGGAGACATCCTGGGGGTTGTCCAACGGTGGCAGTATTCAATCAATGTCGACATCCTGGGGGTTATACAACGGTTGCAGTATTCAACCAATGGAGAGATCCTAGGGGTTGTCATACATCACCTACATCTAGCATTTCAGTTCTCGGGTGACCTTAGATGGACCGTGTCTTGGGTTTCATCCGGATAAATGCTCAGAAAAAAACAAGCAGTCCGCCTACTTCTCCCTGGTTCGTCCGCATCTCGAGAATGCGAGCTCCGCATGGGATCCATGGGATCCGTTCCCACAACAAAACACAAAAGAAACGCACAACGACGAGCACCACGATTTGTAAACAACAACAATAACAACTAATAAAGCAATGTCACCGATATGATGAAAAATCTTAAGTTGGAGTCCCTGTAGCGCCGGGGAGAGATCAGCCGCCTCGTATTGTTTTACAAATCATTACATGGACAGACAACTCTTCCTTTGCCAGATCATCTTGTTCGAGCAAATAACAATCCTCGTGGCCATCGTGAAATTTTTTTTCCAGTTGCCGGCCAGGACACAGGTTTATGTCAATATGTTTTCAACAGAACAATAAAGATCTGGACTGGACTATCATAAACAGTTGTGTCTGCAGCCATTGTTGCCACTTTTAAAAATAGAATGGGCAGGCAGATATACATTCCGTGCAGTGCTTTAGCACTCATCACCACAGTTGCGTAATGGCCTTCGTGTTTTTGCTGATTATTATATAGACATAAACATAGATGTTACGCAGTGGCACCTGTTCGTAGAATTTCGCTTATCTGGGAACGGTAACTGCGCGAAAACGTGACGTCAGTTATGCAACGTCACTATGGTTACCACAAGAATGTCGACGAGTTGTGCAATCGACGTCGTCATAATGTTGCTCTGCTGCTCGCCACAAGTAAAACTCGCGACGTCACGTGATGCAGTGAGTTCGCACGCCATCGATTACGGAAGTGGCATAACGTTAACACGCTACAGGCGACAAACGACCCGATGTAGATACATCATCAATCAGACATACAGGATGACAGATGCTTTTGCAAATAAGCTCGTGCCTTCTGATATTACAGTGTCGTGTCCGTGGTGGTGCTTATTGAATCTCAATTGTACGTCAGTTGTACGGTCATTTAGTGGGTGCAGATACAGTACAAACCATTCCGTGGCGTTGTCGCGTGTAGCTGGGTATTCACTTTACTACAGGATTGTTTCTCAGTGTCCAAAGCATTACCCATGCAGCAGCAAACGATGCTCAGACGGGACGTTTTGTCTACCGCTTAACGCAAGCGGCCCGGGAATTTCATGCATTTGTGGCATTAACA
Source organism: Lamellibrachia satsuma (assembly GCA_033239005.1). Classification (NCBI taxonomy): domain Eukaryota; kingdom Metazoa; phylum Annelida; class Polychaeta; order Sabellida; family Siboglinidae; genus Lamellibrachia; species Lamellibrachia satsuma. Next base: position 9,962,883 of record BSQZ01000002.1, on the reverse strand, counting down.
TGACGGCCCGGTACTGCGAGTCGGATAATACAACCACATCCACAACCACCACCGCCGCCGCTGCCGCCGCCGCTGCTGCTACCATCACCGATACTACCACCTCCACCATCACATCCACCATCACCGTCACCATCAGCGCGATTACATCGACCCCGACTGCAGTACACATCGGAGTGAGCAGGACGACGGAGGTTGTCATCGCCGTAGCTGCTACGGCAGGGGTCGTCGTGGCCGGCTGCCTTGCTGTCGTTCTTGCAATCAGTGTCGCCGGAACAGCAGCCGCCACAGAAAGAGGAGCAACGTAAGTGTGAGACACGCCTCGGGAAATGTTGACCAGACTTGCCGTCTCTCCCATATTAGAGAGTTGCCGGGATGTTTGCATATTACTGTCCAGTTCTAAAGTTGTATCTTCTATCCTTTGCACCACCAGTAACATTTCATATGACACAGACAGTTTCGACAAAGTAGCTGCCAATTTTTTGTATTCATCATCGCAGGTAGGTTCTGTGGTTGTCCGAAAATATCGGTGGAACACTTGCCGAAACCTATGGTGCCGCCATGACAGCCACGTGACTTCCGGGATTACGTCACTTTCGGTGTATCAACCAATTAGCGAAAAGTAACGTTATTAAATAGGGTTAGACATCCACTCGGCGGGACAAATTGCATTAATTAGGGTTATGCGCGAGATAAAGTTATTTTTAAAGGAGCGGAACCTTTCATTGCTCTAGTGAGAAAATTATATTTTCTGAAAGCTCCATTAGCACCTTCCCGGTAATAATTTAGCTATTTTATTTACAAACTGTGCACGCCACAAACTAGCATATGTTTCATATTACGGAGCAGGGACACATAGTCATACAATTTCGTTTTTCAGAAAAGTTAACTGCGCGAAGATGTGACGTCAGTTATGCGACGTCACTATGGTTATCACAAGAATGTCGTCGATTTATCGGAGTTATAAAATCGACATCGCCATAATGTTGCTCTGCTGTACGCCCCAGGAAGAACTTGATGCAATGGGTTCGTAGGTCATCGATGACGGGAGTGACGTAACGCTAACGCGTAACAAGCGCCAAACGACCATGTGTAAATTTATAATCAATCGGACGATCGACGTGACAGATGCTTTTGCAAATAAACTCGTGCCTTCTTCGAAAATACCGCCTGACCGGACTTGTGCATATTGGTGCTTAGTGAATGTTATTTGTACGGGCGTTGTACAGTCATTTAGTTGATGCAGATACAGCACAAACCATTCTGTAGCCTTTTCGCGCCCACATTCAGGGTATTCTGTTTACTACGGGATTGTGTTTCGGTGTCCCAAGCGTTACCGATGTAGCAGCGGAAAATGCATGAACGGAGCGACTTGTATATCGCTTAACACAAACCGTCCGGGAATGAAATGCATTTGCGTTGACGGTTGGACGGGCTGGTACTGCGAGTCGGGTACGACAGCCACAACTAAACCCATACTCACCGCCGCCGCCGCCGCCGCCGCCGCCGCCGCCGCCGCCGCCGCCGCCGCCGCCGCCGCCGCCGCCGCCGCCGCCGCCGCCGCCGCCGCCGCGACTGACACCACCACCTCCGCCGTCGGCGCTGTCAACACAGTCACCGCTGCCGTCGTCGCCACGAACATCACCACCACTGTCACTATCAAGGTGATTACATCGAAAACGACTGTACCAGGACGCGAGATGAGGTTGTCCTTGCCGTGGCTGCCGCCGCAGGGGTCGTCGTGGATATCTGCCTTGCCGCCGTCGTTGTCGGAACAGTAGCCGCTACGGGAAGGGGGACAACGTAAGTGGGAGAAACACTTTAAAGAAATGTCAACCAGAGATGTCGTCTCGTATGGATTACATGTAGGGGAGAGTTGTCAGGATTGGACCACTTCCTCGGTCGGACCATCAATGTCTTTCCGTACTGCTTCTTCTCGCGTTTGTCAGCAGCCGAACGTTGCAGTGTGATGTCAAGCCGCCACTCTCGGGTCGTCAGATCAAACGCCGAAGAGTGTGCAGGCGTTGATGACGTGATCAGCCGTACATCGCATTCACATAGAGCAATTTCCAATAGTCCCTATCTTTCGATAGATGCAGATCGACGATTGGTTCGATAGTCCATTTCCATACAACTGTCCACAGTGGTGCCTTCTGTAGATTGCGTTATTCAACAGCAACATTTTTGATGACACAGACAGACTCCTACAGGGAACCTTGCACGATGTTTTTTGAAGTAGTGTTGTGTCGGGTGATGTGGCCAGATCAGGAGAGCCTTCGTTCATTCACCGGTGATAACGAGAGCTCTTGCTTTCCAGCAAGGGAATACTTTTGAACATGTTTATCCATAATCAGCATAGGTGCTTAATATATGGAACAATAATACGAATGTTGAAGTGGATATATATATATATATATATATATATATATATATATATATATATATATATATATATATATATATATATATATATATATTATTACTAAATGTCTAGGTCTCAACATTGACGAAAGATTAGATTGGCTTTGACATATAAAATCATGTAACAAAAAACCTGACCAGTGTTTTATATGCTATAAACACAGTTAACCATTTCCACCCATTAACCTATCTTAAGTATACTCGCTTTACTTTAGTAAACCCATACTTCACCTACGGAATAATTATCTGGGGATCTATATATAGACCAAACACCCCAACATAGTTCATTGCACATATCCTTCGAGCATTATGGAGCAAAAGCTACTACTAACATGCTCAGCCCATCTTCGCTAGCTTACACTAAGGACTTAATAAAAGTGCACGATATCTACCAAATTGAAGTCGCTAAATGTATATACAATTACTACCATGCAAGGCCAACTATAATATCATACACGTACACATGAAATGTGTATGTACGTCATATGATTCACTATCACCATGTGCATCACCTTACTGAGACTACTAATAATGCAGATTTATTATGATTATTTGTTATTACCTGTGTTGTATACATTATTATCTATCATTATATTGATATACTTACTATGGGTTGACAGCGGTCATTATTTTCAATCTCAATTGTCTTTCACTGCGTGTGCGTGCGTGCGTGCTTGCGTGCGTGCGTGCGTGCGTGCGTGCGTGCGTGCGCGTGATTGCATTACAAAGTCGTGGCCTACATGTTTTACATGTTAATTTTTGTATCTTATGTATGTACTTGTGCAGTTTCTGATAATAAATGATCTCTCTTTCTCTCAGAAAGGGTATCTCACGAATCGGTGGAGATGACGACACAGAAGATGAAGAACGAAACTCACTGCTAAATGCCACCGAAGCAAACGCCGAAACAAACCAAGAGAAACGTTGAACAAACGAATGACAGTTGTTTTGTAGTAACATACACGCGCATGCAGTATAGCAACTATATATTAAATTCGTCTCAACATGGATTCCTTAAAGCGAGGTCATGCTTAACAAATATGTTATGTTTTTTGGAAGAAATCACTAAGTGGATAGACGTGGGATCGCCAGTAGATATTATCTACTTAGATTTTCAGAAAGCTTTTGACAAAGTGCCACATCAAAGATTACTACTTAAATTAAAAGCCCATGGTATCGGGGATAGCATAACTGACTGGATAGAACAATGCCTGACTGACAGAAGACAACGAGTTGTAGCAGATGGAGAAGTTTCAAATTGGAAATCGGTTTTGAGTGGGGTACCTCAAGGATCAGTATTAGGACCTATATTATTCTTAATTTATATCAATGACTTGGACGACAGTATAACAAGTAACGTACTGAAATTTGCGGATGACACAAAACTGTTTAGAAAGGTTAATACTGATGGTGATAAACAACATTTACAAAACGATCTAGACAGATTAGTGAAATGGTCTGAGAAATGGCAGATGCTGTTCAATTTTGGGAAATGTAAATGCCTAAATACAGGACATGGGAACTTGAATGTAAACTATAAAATGGGAGATACTGTTCTGGGTACTACTGTAAAAGAAAAGGACTTAGGAGTTACAATAAGCGCTGATATGAAAGTTTCAGAGCAGTGTGGTATTGCAGCTTCAAAGGGTAATCAAATTCTTGGATTGATTAGAAGAAACATAACATACAAGGGAAAAAAGTTAAGTATACCTCTTTATAAAGCAATAGTTAGACCTCATTTAGAATACTGTATACAAGCATGGAGACCATATCGTAAGAAGGATATAGATACGCTTGAACGCATACAAAGGAGAGCAACTAAAATGATTCCAGAACTTAGATACCTTAGTTATGAAGAACGCCTGAAAGAATGTGGTTTAACAACTCTAGAGACAAGGAGGTTAAGAGGAGATCAGATTGAAGTTTTTAAGATATTGAATGGGTATGAAAATATTGATAGAAATATGTTTTTCTCACTCAAGAAGGATAGCAGAACTAGAGGACATGAGGTAAAATTAGTAAAGGATCAATGTAGATTGGACATCAAGAAGCACTCGTTCTCACAGAGGACAATAAATGAATGGAACAAATTGTCTACAGATTGTGTAACTGCTAGCAGCGTGAATATGTTTAAAAACAAGGTTGACACATATCTCAGTAGGGCGAGTTATAAGTAGATGAACATTGTTGGACTCTCGATAAGCCAATGGCTTCCTTGTCCACTTGCCATCTGGGCCTTTGGCTTGGATGGCAAATCTTGTTAAATCTTGTTAAAACTATGAATTATCTTTCTCCTACTTGTTACAACCTAACACAGCCCGATTTCGTTCACTTGCGACGTTACATAACATTTAACGCAACGCAACTAGTTTTCAGATTGTGGTCGGGTTGAGTCGAATCCTAATGTTTAAACGTAATATCCACACAATACGTGTTACTATCATGATCATACATACATACATACATGCATACATACATACATACATACATACATACATTCCTGCATGCATGCATGCATACATGCATACATACATACATACATACATACATACATACTTACATGCATGCATGCATACATACATACATACATACATACATACTTACATGCATGCATGCATACATAAATACATACTTACATACTTATTTATATATATATATATATATATATACATCCATACTTACATTCATTCATACATACACAAATTGTACATACATACACTGTGTATAATACATGCATACATACATATATACATACAAACATACATACATACATACATACATACATACATACATACATGCATATATACATACATTGCACATACATACCTACATACATGCATGCATACATACATGCATACATACATACATACATACATACATTGCACATACATACTTACATACATACATACATGCATACATACATACATACATACATACATACATACATACATACATACATACATACATACTAATGACCTACGAAACAGACGTAGTAAGATTCTGCACCAATTGCGCAAGGGATCTATGAAAAGTCGATACACCAAGCTGAAGGTATACGACAAATTTAAAAGCTTTACTCGCGAAAAACTTCGAAAACCAACTCCAGGATGAAGTAATACACGGCATTAACATGTTTGAAGGCCCGCCAAAGTTGCTTGTGCGCTAATTACTGCCAAAGAAGTAGAGATTGAATTCGCAAGGCTCAAAAACAACAGGGCATGCGGACTTGACTAGATGCTTTTGAAGTATGAACCTGCCGAACTTTCCAAACTGATCGCCGACATGTTCAACGAAGTCTTTGAGAAACATCTAAAACTCGAGGTAGGCGCAGGAGCACTGGTCACACCGCTAAAACCCAGCAAATCCCTGAATAGCCTAATACCAGTCGGTCTGCTGATGATTATTATCTCTCATCACACTGCACCGGGTATCCGACAAGGTGAACGACTTCCTTTCGTTAATCCAAAGCGGATTTCAGTGCCGACGGTCGACGGCAGATGAAAAATTTGGATATATGTGGCTTGTAACGAAGTGTCAAACGATACGAATAGAACGTTCCAGTGGAGACAATTGAGTAATTATGACACGCATTGGAACATGCTAGAGTTCATGAAATCAATGATAAACCTATCATAGATGTACACAAGTAAGATAATGAGATGAACCAACTATGTGGCGAATGTGTAAATACTAATATTGTTTTTGGCCACATGTGATGTTGAGCTAATATCATTAGGTGACAATCTTGTTAAATCTTTCTGAATATGTTGTCTAGCCAATCAACTTCTTCACATACTTGTAGTATAATTTGCAAATACGTCTAGCATAGTTCTTTCTAAAGAAACCAAAATACGAGAACATGTATTAATACATTGTTCATTCAAGTTGCATGCACACATTCACGCATTCATTACACTAAACCCGCGGAAATATTCTTTAAAAATATTTGATGTTAAGTTAAGCTTTAAAACAAGGTAAAAACGAAATCATATGGCGTAGCGTAAAGGTCGGTTTACACGAACGATTGGTCGGGCGACAGTGTGTCTCATGGCAATGCGCAACTAAATTATGTGTGCTTTTAGAAAGCGACCTAGATGTGTTCTCTTAAATTAGGCCCTGCACTGCAGTATAACTAACCTGTGTCAGCAATCAATTTCGTCTTCGCCGTAATACATTATTAATTTGCAATCAGCTTCGGCGGTATTCCTGGTGCATCGTTCTCCAAAGAAACGGACGGATCCGCTGCAAGCTGTTAGAAAAATTGACGTTGTTGGTATTGCTGGTGATAAGTCACAGCGATGGAGTTTGAACAGGACGAGTCACAAACAGGTAGGCCACATACACAGATGACACTTCAGATGGTGACATCAATACCACGTCAAGAACGTGACAACATACAGTTTGACTAGACGTTGAGCTCATATGTCCCATAAAGTCGTGGTTTCTTTGTCAGATTGCATCAATGGCGGCTGAGTGCTCGGACGAGTTAATGTTTGAGCTATCAAGATTTTGTTGCTGTATGATTTCTGGGTATGTTCACTGTGTGATTTGACTAGATGCGGTGTAGTTTGTCTTTTTTTCCCCGTTACTAGTATTTACGGTTAGTTTTGATGCGACCCGAAATAGCGTATTTCCAATACCGAATACCCGAATACGTCTTAATCATAATGCAAGGCACCATGGGATAAATGGTGGCAATACATTCATGAAATGTATGTGATTTATGTTTCCTGTGATTTGTTGGCAGCCATGACAACACGATGTTTGTATCGTGGTGTAACATACATAATACAAAAAAAACTTGTGGCTGTGCACGTTTTTTTATTCTTTCGTATCTCAGTCAGTTTCGCGTGTTTAGGGCTAAAAGTATGCATGCGTGGTCTGGGGCCCACGGGTGTGGTGCGTGCATTAAACAAATTCTTGAATCCCGGGCGGGGGGTCTTGGGATGAACTAATGCGAAAAGTAGTTCGCAATTACGTACACTTGTTAGCAACACTATGTGTGTGTTCTACGGTTGTTCCAAGTTACGTGATCTACGTCAAACGTTCTATCGTAGGTACAAACGCTTCGTGAAACCGGCAGTTTTATGCCTACATGGTTTTGGTAATCTCAATAAAATGAACAATTATAAACACATAACAATTGTCCGCTGTTAGTAATTATCCAGATGTCAGATAGACCGACTGTTATGCTTTGTTGCTATCATTGTGATTTCTGATCAACGTCAGTAATCGTTATTGTTGGAACAATGTATTCGTTGTTGACACTATTATTTGTTAAATATATGCGGACATGGGTCGGGCAAGTGTTATCATGGATACGTCATTGTTCAGACTTTGTAAATGTAATGTAACCAATTACGTGTCGTACACACTGGTCTTTATATAGAGATCGGTTGTCGTGTGAGCCCTTAGTGCTATGTTATGCACCAGAGGAGTCACGGGTTATTTCGGGTAGACGCTATTACTAATCATAGATAATCAATAATCATGTCATGGCATCAACTAGCGCGTTGCAGATGAAGAAGTGGAAGATAAGAAAGAAGGCGTCAGATTACCACCTATCACGGGGGCAGCGTCTGCAGAACCAAACAAAGTGAAAAGGTTGGTGACTTGGAACCTGGAATTCAGAGATGATTTTACATTATGTTTTACTTGCATGTCATTGACTTGAGACTTCACTTGCTAGTTGTAACTTCCCAACACGTCTGCCAAATTGGGTCTCTTAGTTAAAGTGCCCTCCCCCTCCCCACTACCATAGCTATCGCGTTTACGTGCGATAGTTGTGCTGGTTACAGTGCTATGGTACATCTACGAGTACACAAATTATCTACCTCTGTCGGTAACAGCTGGTGCACCAGACGGTGGAAGTTCAATGATCACGAATGTCGTGCATATCAGATACAATCTTAAATAGTTACCTGCAAGTAACAAATCAACTGATCATATTTTCTATTTGTTTTCGTAAATGCCAGCAGTGTCAATGTTTAAAAACCGAATCAATATATCTTATATGGGCGGGTCACACATGGATGAACTGAACTGAACAACTATCGATAATCCAAATGTTTCCTTGTCCAATCGCCATCTGGAGCGTGTTGCTTTAGATGACAATCGTGTTAAATCATCCACTGTATATCCGTACCGTCGCTGTCCCGCTGATAATCTGCCGCTCGAATATCAATTACAAACAATTTCCGACCTGAACCAGTTTATGCATATCTTGTATTTTCCTATGTGTTGATTTTTAGGAGCACAGTTTGTCTCATATCTCACCAGTGGCTCCCATTGTGTTAACTAAAGACTGTTAACTGTTAACTAACTCAATATATCAGATATATAGTAATTTAATGATAATGAACATTAACGTGTTGTAGGATATGTTCACTAATTAGAATAAAAAAAACCTAAGGACTATTAACACTACATTTTTATTCTTATTTAGGTTACGGGGAGGGCCTTAGTGAGACAATGTCATCTTAGTGGGACGATGTCAATTACATATCATAAACATAAGGCCGTATATTTGACAACAGAGGAATTCGAAGAAATCCGCTTGTGAAAAAGTATATCTTAAAACTTATATAAAATATACGATGTCGGTTTGACACATATATGCTTATTTTTTTACAATCACCGAAAGAGTTGACTTTGATCGTTAAATTTGCAGAAGTTGTAATAACCTTATTCTATACAGTGTATTTACTTTTACAATTGTTTCATCACATTTTTACCGGATCCGGTCAGAAATAATTTAATAGTTTGTCCGATCAATTCAACGAAACTATAAATAAAAAATGTACATACGAACTAGCATCTCGTAGTCGATACTAGATTCGTTCGATTTTTCGCGAAATGAGTCTGAAACGAGACGAGAGAAAAAACTCGAATTGAGGAATGACCTTTGACATACTAAACAAACATTGTTATGTATTGACTGATATATTTATTCAAACACTAACAATATTATAAAAGACAAACATATATATATATATATATACATACATATATATATACATACATATATATATATATATATATATATATATATATATATATATATATATTATATATATATATATATATATATATATATACATATATATATATATATATATATAAATATATATATATAATAATAATATATATATATATATATATATATATATATATATATATATATATATATATATATATGTATATATGTATATATATATATATATATATATATACTAGATATATATATATATATATATATATATATATATATATATATACTAGACATACACACTTACATATTAATGCGATATATCTAATACGTAATGCATCTGTTACGTATAAATGTGTATACATTGTATCATGCTTAATGTAATCTCATAACAATTACAGCGGGGCATTTCCTTCAGGAAATGTGCATGTGTTTTTAGAATGCACATAACATAGGTTGTGGCCAAAATTGCATTGTGCTTTCACTGCGTTGTTAGCAGTGATCTTTACCTTTTTGATAAGTAAGTTATGTACGATCTCAGCTATAAATGATAGTTTCCGACCGTCATTTTGACGTCACAAAGTCTTCAGCGCTCTGATTGGTCAATATTCTTTGCGCGCATTTGGGGTGACCTGAGCGTGTTCATTAGTCGATGTGATGTACCAGAAAGACAAGAATCACTACTGTTGTTTTTGCGATGTGGTTGTAGAAAACGCCGAAAGCATCGCAGGGGTCCAACAAAGCGTGAAGTGGGTCACGCAATCGGCCGCATGCGTCGTTTCTCCTCGTTACCGTCCGTCGGTCCACTCACGTTGTGCTTCACAGTGCCGTGGGTTTATCTGTCCAATCACGCCCTCGTCCTTGGTCTAGTGCGCGACCGTCTCGCGTCGCTTCCCGTCGGAAGTCACGTAAGCAGCATTCAGTATGTACCGCGCAACGTCATCAACGGCACGCGCGACCTGGCCGACCGCTGGCTCGTGACCGTGACGTCAGAACGCGCGAAACAAGAGCTAATGCTCGGGTTGGACTGGCGTGGATATAAGATCGGCGTGCGTTTGTACATCGATGTGCTGAGGGTTGAATACTACAACTACCTGCGGTTCCTAGAGCTCAACAATGCCATGATGACATTGAAATTGCCGGCACCGGATGCAATTCCCACATCTTGAGTTCATATGTTGAATAACTGCATTATGCTTATTTCCGTGTTCTAATTTGGCATGACAAATAAAGCATCTACTCGGTCGGCATGGTAGAGAAAAATAAATGTGTTTCTTTGAGATATAATTTGATTGATATCATTGATCTACCTCCATAATACTACATGCTCTTTAAAGAGTTTCCATCCAACATACACTCAGCCATCGAATCACATATATGTGCCACAGAACATTCTCTTAATAATTCGTATAGATCGTTGTATTCACACCTGGCTAAAACATATAGTTCCTCTATTTAATTCATTGGTAAATATATTTGTTTACAAACAAATATACTGTTTTTGAAAATGTGTAGTGTAACGCTAGCTCTTGTGCTGTCGCGCTATAGCACGGATGTTTCATCGAGTCTTCGTGGTCATGCCGTTGGCTGTACCAGGTCGTCGCCCCAGGACCATCTCCCTGTGTCTCGTGTACTCCACGAGATCCTGCCGCTCCACCGTCTCCAGCGCATCACACAGAAGGTCTATCTGAAAACACACGACGGGTTTTCATTACAACCCACATTCTCGTGTGCATGCATGCATGTGCATTCGTGAGAGCAACCATGTTCAATATATATTTCACGTGCACTGAACGCTTCTGCGCTCGCGGACGAATACAGACGCCCCCCGAGCGGAGAAGGACATCTGCTCATCCAAGGAAGAAGGACATCTGCTCAGTCAAGGAAGAAGGACATCTGCTCAGCCAAGGAAGAAGGACATCTGCTCAGCCAAGGAAGAAGCCTATATAAAAAGGAGATATAATAAAGGAACGAGGGTGTGGGAAAGGGTATCTCCCCTCCCACAATATGAAATGTTTTGATAAAGGTCTCAAGAGTTCCATCCTGTGTATTCTGCAGCCACTTTTACAGAAAATGTAGAATTGTTTCAAAAAGAAGGACATTATTTGGAAGTAAACAAATAAGAAGATTTCCATCCCAAAGTAGGAGATTTGGCAGCTCTGCCAGGTATCTACATGCACACAGATACGAACAAACGATGGCGATGAGAACGATGATGATCATCATCATCATAATCATCATTGTTGCCATTATAATATTATTGTTATTATTATTGTTGGTTTTATTATTATTGTTTTTTTAATTATTGTTATGAGATGATGTCACCTAGTGATGTTACCCACCGTGCTTGTCGCAAGCGGTACTTGCTTTGCCCACGTGACCAGCATCTCGTAGACAGCCTCATCTGGATCGTTAACGTTATTTCGCAGAATCGCCGCTAGGCGACCGCGCTTCACGTTGAGGTTCTCCGCCAGCTGGCGCCACTCGTCGCCCAATTCTGCCGCCAGATGACGCAGCAAGTCGTTGTTGACCACTCCTGAGTTGTTTCGAATGCACACAAACCATAAGTCTTTCAAATTCGTAAGTTTTTTAAATACACAGTGTAGATCGTATATAGCTTAACGCAAAGTTACGGCAATTACCAAAATGCGTCTAGATAATAATAAAATAATAATTCACCTACATAGCAAAGTATCACCTGCAGGAATTGGACATCTTCACGTTTACCAGTAAATGGCAGCACAAGCATTATACCTTTGTACCAGACAACGTGGAACAAGACAATGATGCGAAACACGGAAGGATTGCAAGATCGTGGCACGAGCAGCACACACAAGATCTTCCAAACTTGGATGTAGGGGCCAATTAGATTAGTCGACACAATGGTCAATTGGAGAACTGTATCGCTTTACTGTGCTATCTTCTACCAGTGGTTGTGTGTACGATCAACACTGGCCTCACACTTCAGATATAGAAAAGGTTATGGCTTGCGAAACTGCTGCTTCCCTTTGCAGCAGTTTCGCGAGCCCCAACCTACGCTGTTTCACGGATCCCCATTGCCATTCTCTACCGCGTGAAATGTAAGCAACATTTTTCGCGTGGTGAAATATTATCATTTAAGTAGAACATTATTCTTGTTCGAGGCACGCGTGTGTACAAGCACGTGTGTGTATTATGTGTGTATGTGGGGTGTATGTGTGTGCGTGCGTGCGTGCGTGCGTGCGTGCGTGCGTGCGTACGTGCATTCGTGCGTGCTTACGTGCATGCGTGCGCGTTTATAGGGGTATGCTCACCGTTTGTCCGGATCTTGACTGGCGCTTTCTGAATGACTGGATGCAGCGTCTCCGGATTAGGCTGCAAAGATAGCACTGTCATTTTAATCTAGGGACCGGTCTAAACTAATTCACCTCCTTGAGCGACCGGTTTAGGTTTACTCCGGTTCAAAACGTGGTGTGATCGCAAAGGGGATTAGAGCCAGTCGCACTAAATGTGGCCTGATGAATACCAGATGCTGTCGCCGCTGTCTTCGACTGCATTGTGGTATTGTAAACAATGGTTGCTTTCGAATTACCTACGGCTACAACGCGGGCTACGTGACAAGGTTGCCGTCGGCTACTTAACTTCGTTAGTCAACTGCATAATTGTAAAAAAATGCTTATTTTTTTCAAATCATCTAAAGAATTGCCTTTAGTCGTTAGATCTGGTAAGGATTAAAATAGTGTATACCCAAAATGGTAAACACTCTGTGGGTCAGTGTTGATCTTCTCGCCGATCACATGACAAAGTTAGGACATTTCACCAAGGAAAACAATCGTGATTTATCAGCATTTTGATTTTCACTTCAGTTAATGCTTGAACAAGCATTAACTAATTTAATAGTTTGTCTAATGATTTCACACAAAAACTACATACAAAAGTTGCACAAACGAGCTAGCATGTTGCAGTGGATACTAGGTAGGTTTGGTTTTTTGCAAAATTTATTTGAAATGAGACTAGCAAAAAATCGAATAGATCAAGCACCTTTAAGCGAAACAACCGCATTAGTTGGTCCGGTTCAAGCAGTTGTAGTGTGAAAGCAAACGGGTGCTGAACTGGTTTAGTTAATGCGTATTTAAACCGGATTAGCTAAACCGACTCGAAGCTGGTTCGTTGTGTTAGCAGGATACAAAAGTGTTCATTAGATTAATACTTCGCAAAATAACACGTCGTATGTTTTGGTATTTTGCGATGAATGGTAAAACGCATCGATTATATGGATGTAGGCTTTAATAAAGGCAACGACATCGCATCTTGTAGGCCTATGCATAATTAATATCAGTGACATCGGTCACATATTTGAGTAAGCTACGGCAATTAACGTATTGCCACTTACATAGGAAATTACGTAGTAGTGGTTGCTGGTTCACGTTGCAGAACTTTTGTTTTGATAAAGTAGTACATAACATCTACTGGTGACCATTCATCAACACACTATGCAAACATAAAAGCTGCTATTGCGTTTAAAACATAGTGGCAGCGATAAATAGTGGCAGCGATATATGGAGCGCAAGTTCTCACAGGTGTCAACTTTATCGTTTTCGGGCGGAGAATACCGCGTTTCTCGCTTTCTAGCGTTTTGTATGTTTTGCATTAAAACAATGTCGAGGCAACATCGTTCTATTTGTGGCACACGCGGCTGTTCTATGGTCATGTCGTTTCTAAAGTATCAAGTTTCACAAGTTCTCGCACATTTGTTCACCACGAACGAGACGAACAAATCAAAATGGCGACACATAAAAACAACAGATTCCGCGAAAAAAGCAACGTATGTCGAGTGGAGGAGGCTGTTTCCCACTTTTCCATGAACTCTTTCCCACTTTTTAATGAGCAGATGTTGACACCTACGCTATATCATGTTTCCTTGGCTTACCTTGGGCAGTTGCACAAACAGTTCGCACAACAACGTGTCGTCGTCGTCGTCCTGGTCTCTCTCCAGCGTACTGTCACCTGACCGTGGTCGCGTCTGATGTGACTGCGCATAAACCTGCGCGAAGCCTCGGTAGCAGTCGACTGACTTCTGGGCAAATATGTTCAGCTCCGTCACCTGTAAGCGGTCGGTTACTATAGGGGTTATACTATGTACAGTCACACTTCCATAAGTGTACAGACGAATTTGGTGCCTAATATGCGCATATTAGCCGATTTCAGTGAGTTTATTTGTAAAGAAGTTCCTGTATTCAGCCATCAAGGTGGAACGTTTATAATATCACACCTTTGATAGTGATATGCAGCTGTAAGAAGCGGACTTGAAGATGCTTAGGTAATTTGGTGGTGACATTCCCGAAACACCGGTACACGTACTTGCAAAAACTGCCAATGTTGAGGGTACGCGCGTTTGCGTTAGTCTTGGTCTTACACATAGGTTATGCTGTTATCCAAGGCAATACTGGAAATAAAAGGACTTCAACTACACAGAAATGCACTTATAGAGATCGGAGTGTTTTGCTGCTAGCCACCTCTATTGTTCTATTTAAATATAAATTAACAAAAGCGGCTAAGGTGAGAACGATTAAACCTAAATCAACTTCAGCGCATGCGTGAATATTCATCACATCACCCCTGCCACAACTTATATTTATGCGCAGATTGTATTTTTTATTTAGTAGCCTTCTAGTGTTTGACAAATTTGACTAGAAACACAATAACATCCGTAGACTCACAACCTCTTTCGAGTGAATAAATGTTATGATGTAACAGGTGACGTAAACAACAATGGAGTCGCCCTGCCTACCAAACGCCATCATCGGGGAGTATGACTCTAAATCTGCATTATCTTTACACGAATTAATGCCTGACATGATTTTTATGCGATTTACATAATCGCATCTCGATGATCCGGTTGTCTAATTGCGTAACTATTACGTCATCGCCTATTGTGAACTACACAAAGGCGTGTGACTCACTATGCATTTGTTTACATCATTTTAATTTGGCTTAGCACAGTTAACACAACACAGTAAATAGAAATACACAGCCTAAAATCAATACACTAAACACTTTAACCAGTCAAATAAGTGATATTTAATTAACAGGCGAATTATAAGTGATAAGAATATGTTTAATATGCCTGCTTATGTACACTGAAGTATAAATTCGGGAAAATATCAAACAAAAATCAAACGTCAATGTCGATTAACCTACTTTAGTTAGCTTAGCCTGTTACTGGACGCTACTAATGCCTTTGGTTGGTCTACGCTACCCTACCCTGCGGTCAGAGCGCCGCACTGTCAATCGAGACGCCCGGAGTGTGAGGCCACTTTGCTGCAGTTTCGAAATCTGGGCACTGTCGTTCACTCCACTTTGTCTATGCCTTTTGGATGAGACGCTAAAATACGTCTGTCCCTTCTATCTGGTGTCTAAGCCAGGGGAAGTAAAACATCTCACATACGGGGTAGATGAGTGTCCTGTCGTGGACTCACAACCTCTAATAACGCGCACATCCCCAGTTGTCTGTAGGGTGGGTTGCTGCCAAAACTAGCTCTGACAACGGAACAAGGCGTCAGGAGCGCATTGTCTGGGCGGATATCGGTACAACATGTAATACGTTATTATTATTATTATTATTATTATTGTTATTATTATCATCATCATCATCTAACCTGAACAGCAAGACAACTGCGCAGGTTTGAATTGAACACGAACGTCTTGGCGTCTCTACCATCCAAGTATCCGATGTTGCCGCGGAACCTGAGTGTAATGGTCTGACCTTCGCGAAGGTAGACGATGGCACTCGGGGCTGGCCCCAGTGAGTAGCCGTCTTCCGCCAAGTCCTATCAACCACATACGGCAGATTATATGAGGTATTCAACACAGGCCACTAACCTAGTCTAACACAATTTGGAACACCACTATTGTGTAACCCAGGGCCCGTTGTTGTAAACCATTCTCAGCACTCAACTCAAGACTGTGCCCAAAACCAGAATTCCATATGCAGCTGAGGATATTCTCCCCCGAACAGGCCCTAAGAAACGGTGTTTTATTGAAATATTGACGGACGGAAACTACTTTATTGCATAGAGATAGGTCGTACGTGTGTCACTAGTAGGAAGGTAGCCAACATTTTATTAAATGTTTTTGTATGAGAAGAAATATATGCTAGCTCTTGCTCAACAAAAGGTGGTTTATTTTCACAATCCTTACTCTACAATCCTTACTGTACTGCTTCTAACGACAACAGTAAATGCAACACACACCTGCATAGTGAGGCTGGTTTTTGAAGAAGAGACGCAGTGAACGATGACGTCATTGTTGTTGGCCTCTTTCTGAAGCAGTATCAACTGACAAGCGCGTTCGTTCAATGAATTCTCCAGATGTTGCGCGATTCGTCCTGGATTTGACCCGGCCGGGTTGTCAACTGTGCGAATGACCATGAATCTGAGGAATGGACGCCAGTTTTATAGATATGTTAATGAGCAATGTGTCCCATAACAGAATAGAAGGAGTTTTGTGTATTGGTGCATCACACGTAAACGTCAATAGGGACAATGTATGTTTATGAAACTTCATTGTAAGGTGTTGATTTGTGAGGTATTGTTTGTTTCATACATACAACATCCAGCATAACAAAATACCTTTGGTGATTGGTGTTACTTTGATCGACTTGTGCAAGTGTCGGTGGTGGTAGGGATTATTTTCTGAGGATAAATTAATGAAATGGAAAAGTTAACAACACGATCTTCAATAGTTAACCTGTACTCAAGATGACCACCACATCAGATAATTCTTTTAATATTTATTGTTTTCAGTGTGTGGAATAGAGGACCTGTGCAGCAACTCATATACTCATATAAAATTGCCGGCCAACTTCGAATAATTTGTCCAGCATCGTAATATAATTACTTTATGTCCGATGAAAACGCTCCCATGTTTTTTTGGACGAGAGAACTCGTACAGACGATCCGTTACAGTATAGATCAGCCCACCCCAACAAAACGGTGGTTTTTACTGAAATATGGAACTTCGAATGCGTTTCTCGTGTCTAGCTAACAACGCCACCTACCGGTTCATTGGGTTCTGAACGTGGAATGTAAGTACGTCCGTCTTCTGCGTTGGAACTATGCGGGTGTCTGAGACAGTCCACCGACCTTTAGGAACTTTGCACAGTAGCTGCGTTACTTCCTTCGGTTCGCCTGAATGTACCACACACAAGTGCGATGAACGTTAAACGAGATGCGTACGGATATAGTAACCGATTTCAGGGCATCACAAAATATTCCAAACGCGGGCGAAGTCCCGATGTTTTTCGAAAATGTAATCGAAATTTCAAGATAACAGTTTACTTGGACAGCGCAGTATTAATTGTTTTTGAATATCCAGAGGACACTTATTTATTTACTTATTTATATTTATTGTAATTGTTCAGCTGTTTTACATTTGTTCTCATTCGGGGATCTTAGTTTTGTGTTGTAGAACTGTGCCATTATTTTGTGACTGACTTT
>BSQZ01000002.1:9925000-9940000 GCA_033239005.1 Lamellibrachia satsuma | reverse complement strand
TTTACTAGATATAGTTTTATCATCACAAAAAGAATTAGTCGACAATGTAAAAATACATGAACAATTGGGTAACAGTGACCACAATCAAATACATTTTGACCTCAACGTAAAATCAGAAAGTAAAAATTAAAAAAAACGTATAGGAGAAACTTCCACAAAGGTAACTATAAAGATATGAGAAAATACTTAGCAAAGCTAGATTGGAATAACATGCTGATGAATAAGACCGCAATTGAATGTTGGAATATTCTAAAATATGAAATCGAGAGTATCATCGATAAATTTGTTCCCTTGAAAAAACAAGGAAAACGGTCTAGAAAGAAACACTTGTCAAAAGAAGCTATTAGAAAAATTATGTGGAGGGTTTATAGGCGTACCAGAAAGGATGAAGACTATGCAAATTACAAAGAGGCACTTAACCTAGCTACAACTGGAATTAGAAAATCTAAAAGAACCTATGAAAAAAAATTGGCAGGTAATATAAAAAAAAGGACAGCAAGAGTTTCTATGCTTATGTAAGGAGTAAACAGAACGTTCGAGATAAGGTCGGACCACTGGAGAACAACAGGGGAAAAAAATTTCAGAGGGGTTTCAAATGGCAGAGGTCCTGAATGAATATTTCAGCTCAGTATTTACCACAGAAGATATCAGCTCACTTCCAGTTCCATTTACTAAATTTGAGGGAAATAAATCAGAACATTTAGGGCAGTTATTTGTAACTTCTGTAATTATAGCAAACAAAATTAAGAAGATGAAAGATAATAAATCACCTGGAGTTGATGGGATACCACCAAAACTGCTTAAGGAAATTGTTGACCAAATTAGCACACCACTTGCAAAATTATTTAACTTGTCACTAGAAGAAGGAATAGTTCCATCAGAATGGAAAGAAGCAAACATTACGCCACTATTTAAGAAGGGATCAAGGAACAAGCCAGAAAATTACAGACCAGTGAGTTTAACATCAGTTATATGTAAATTACTCGAAACATTAATTAGAGACCACATGGTGGAATTCCTTGTAAAACATAATTTAATAAATACATCTCAACATGGGTTCCTAAAAGCAAGGTCATGTCTAACCAATCTATTGTGTTTTTTTGAAGAAATTACAAAGTGGGTAGATGACGGGTCACCAGTGGATGTTGTCTACTTAGATTTTCAGAAAGCTTTCGATAAAGTGCCACACCAAAGATTGATACTTAAACTAAAAGTCCATGGTATAGGTAATGATGTAATCAACACTGGATAGAAAAGTGGCTTACACACAGAAGACAGAGAGTTATAGTAGACGGTGAGATTTCAAACTGGAAATCGGTTTTGAGTGGGGTACCACAGGGATCAGTATTAGGCCCTATATTGTTTTTAATATATATAAATGATCTAGAAGATGACATATCTAGCAAAGTACTCAAATTTGCAGATGACACAACAGTATTCAGAAAGGTTACAAATGATACAGATAAATAAAGTTTACAGGATGATCTAGATAAATTAGTTAAATGGTCAGAAAAATGGCAAATGTTATTCACTTTTGGGAAGTGCAAATGTATACACATAGGGCATGAAAACATGGACGAAGAATATAAAATGGGGGATGCTGTACTAGGTGGAACCACACAAGAAAAGGACTTAGGAGTAACATTTAGTGCTGACATGAAAGTTTCAGAGCAATGTGGGATTGCTGCTTCAAAAGGAAATCAAATTGTAGGGTTAATTAGGAGAACTATCATGTATAAGGAGAAACAGCTAATTGTACCCCTGTACAAAGCAATAGTTAGACAACATTTGAAATATTGTATTCAAGCATGGAGGCCGTATCGTAAAAAGGACAAAGACGAGCTAGAAAGAATACAACGAAGAGCAACCAAAATGATTCCAGAATTGAGAGACCTTAGTTATGAAAGTCGCTTATTACATTGTGGTTTGACAACACTAGAGGAGACCAAATAGAAGTATTTAAAATAGTGAACGGTTAAGGGTGGGCTACACATAGATGAGAAAATTGTTGGACTCTCGATAAGCCCATGGCTTCCTTGTCCACTTTGCCATCTGGAACTTGTTGTTTGGGATGGCAGTCTTGTTAAATCTTGTTAAATCAATTCTTTCTTTCTATGTCCTTCTTACGATACGGCCTCTACGCTTGAATACAATATTCCAAATGTGGTCTAACTATTGCTTTGTTCAGGGGTACAATGAGCTGTTTCTCCTTATAGGTGATAGCTTTCCTAATTAGCCCTAGCATTTGATTTCCGTTCGAAGCAGCAATCCCACAGACCTCTGAAACTTTCATGTCAGCACTAAATGTTACTCCTAAGTCCTATTCTTGTGTGGTTCTACCTAGTACAGCATCCCCCATTTTATATTCTTCGTCCATGTTTCCATGTCCGATGTGTATGCATTTACACGTCCCAAAATTTAATAACGTTTGCCATTTTTCTAATCATTTAACTATTATCTAGATCATCCTGTAAACTTTGTTTATCTGTATCATTAGTAACCTTTCTGAATAATTTTGTGTCATCTGCAAATTTCAGTACTTTGCTAGATATGTCGTCTTCCAAATCATTTATATATATTAAAAACAGTATAGGGCCTAATACTGATCCCTGTGGTACCCCACTCAACACAGATTTTCAGTTTGAAATCTCACCATCTACTATTACTCTCTTCTTCTCTACTATTACTCTGTCTTCTGTGTGTAAGCCACTCTTCTATCCAGTTAATTACACAATTACCTATGCCATGGGCTTTTCGTTTAAGTAACAATCTTTGATGTGGCACGTTATCGAAAGCTTTCTGAAAATCTAAAAGACAACATCCACTGGATACCCGTCATCTACCCACTTTGTAATTTCTTCCAAAAAACATAAGAGATTGGTTAGACATGACCTTGCTTTTAGGAACCCATGTTGATATGTATTTATTAATTTATGTTTTACAAAGAATTCCACCATGTGGTCTCTAATTAATGTTTCGAGTAATTTACATAAAACTGATGTTAAACTCACTGGTCTGGCTTGTTCCTCGATCCCTTCTTAAATAGTGGCGCAATGTTTGCTTCTTTCCACTCTGAAATTATGTTTCCACTGTTGTTTTCCAGTGGTCCCACCAAGATGGGAACTAATGGGAAGTCATCTAACAAAATGTAAGTGATGCCTGCAGACATTTGTTTTTAAAATGGTGTTACTTTATAGAGAATTGATGACGTGACAGGTAAAATACAACATTGTAGTAACTGAAGTTGATAAATACATATGAAGGTGTAGCAACAATCAAATAGCATGTAAAATATACAAAAAAGCACCATAATATCATTGTTTTGCTATACTTAACGTGTCACCGCAAGACACTTTTATTAAACTGTTTAAAGCCAACGTACGGCGTAAAAATCCAATAGACAACAATCAATACAGCAATCTTTATATGTTGTAAAACTTGGCTATTTTATTTGACCCCCAAATGGTGTATTTTCGAATATATAAGGAGATGAAAGATCACAGTAATAACACGTTATGCATGGATATTATTGAAATGTTATAAAATATTAATATAGATCGATGACTGTCTTATCTTTTATTCTCAAAAAAAAGTACGGCGGTACAGTCGTCGCTCGAACTGTCGTCGCTCGAACTGAAAAACGATGACGTCATTCGGCACGCGAGGAGGACCGGTTCTATTTTGTTCCTGCATTTTTATACCATTTTATACAAGTTTTAACGGTAAATATACTACGGTAATATGAATATTGTAAATTCTTATGTAATTTGACGTCGATAAGTTAAGAATTTAAGCATTTTAGCTATGCGAAAGATCACGTATAGCTTCCCACGAGCCAATGAAAATCGCAGTACGTTCGCTTTAACGGTTCCTCCTCAATTAGATTTTTTGCAAGTCTCATTTCAAATTAATTTTGCGAAATATCAAGCCTACCTACTATCCACTGCGACGCGCTAGCTCGTTTCTGCAAACTTTATTATATGTTTTTTTATGAACTTCACGTCGTCGCTCACGTCACGTCACGTCGTCGCTCACGTCACGTCACGTCATCACTCACGTCACGTCACGTCGTCACTCACGTCACGTCACGTCGTCGCTCACATGAAGTCCAAATTGCACGCGCGCATTAAAAAAATAATAGTGTAACTAGTTTACATAGATTATAGTTAGATATACATATGGGAAACGTACTACATGTTATATTTTATTGATACACAGGCAGGTGTGGTTCGCGTTGAACGTTTATTGCTTCACAAAGGTGACACGAATAATGGTTTGCCTACCGCTATCGCATATCGTAGTGTACCGCGGATATTGTGTATCGTGAACCGTACCGTGCGGTGTGTATGGCAATACACACGATACACCGGTGCATCGGTGTATCGTTCCGGCCCTGATAGAAATGCACACTTTATTGCACAGCCACCGATCCAGCCAGCCATCATTATGTAACATTCGTAATGCAATATCTATAACCGTACAACAGTCAGCTAGACATAATTAATTCGTTATCGGTGGTTGCATGCAAAGGACCCTTGACGGCGCTTCGCTATATGTTGCGTCGAATATCACTAAAGTATACTCCGCTTAATAAAATCACTTCGGGCCAGATCGATTTGATTCTGTTAAGGGGTTTATTCTCTTAAGCGAATTTCCGAAAACAAATGGACTTCGTAAGTTGGTATTTTCGAACGACATTATTTGCTTAATTCGACGAACGTCGCAACTTAGTTACATAAATATCATGAGTCCGCGTTGCAATGGCTACATTCAATAATGGTTTGGTGTATGTATTGTTTTGCCGTTTAATCTGAACAATGTATTGTTTTCCGCACCAAGAACACATACCTACAGTAAGACAAACTTGTGGTTTCCGGAAAAACCTATTATTTTGTTGTACAATGTATCGTTTTCGGCAAATTGATCCTACTAACCGACGGATGTGATTCGCTCAAGCAGCGCATTTTAGCACAACGCGAATAGGGAAAGGTTCCGTCCCAGTATTTTTTATCATATTAAAATGAATGGCTGATTCTAATATCAGTGATTCTGTTAAACAGAGTCTACTGTACCCGTATGCACGTGTGAACGCCCGTATTTCGACTCCATAAGCTGAAATCTCATAATTAATCGAGGGGCAAATGGACGCTGTAACCATTTGCAATTTCACAGTTAGGTTAATATAATATATGATACTTGATGAAGAACTGATGTATATATGTATATATATTTATATATATATTTATATATATATATATATATATATATATATATATATATATATATATATATATATATATATATATATATATATATATATATATATATATATATATATATATATATATATATATATATATATATATATATATATATATATATATATGTATATATGTATATATGTATATATATATATATATATATATATATATATATATATATATATATATATATATATATATATATATATATATATATATATATATATATATATATATATATATATATATATATATATATATATATATATATATATATATATATATAATGTATGCAATGGATATGTCATCTTCTTTTGACCGAGAGAAAGAAGAATGAGTGAAAGACGACACACCAGTGCACTAAAAAGAGGCGACGTAAACATAGACGAAGATCTATCGTGAAAAACAGAGATTCGACATTGCACCAAGTGATAGCGAACAGAGAAACGACATAGCAATAAGTTATAACAGAAAGATTGACGGCAAGTCAACCAAAGAGGAGAGCATCAGTAACCTTACCCTCGTGATGTGTCGAAGTTCGGTTCATCCAAGATTTCAGTCCTTCGTCCGTCAGTTTTCTTTCAATTGTTTTGTTGATACCCGTCAGCGTCTCGCGGACGCGACAAAGATGGTCTCCGATCTGCACAAGCGGGGTCTGAGTCTCGTGGCCGAGCGCACCGACCTGTCGCAGTGCCTCCTTCAGCTCATCGAAGTCGGCGTTTTCGCTCAAGTGGCTCGCCTGCAGCTTGTCGTGTTCGTGACATAGATCCGTAGAGACAACAGAGAGACGTTTAATCAAAAACATATTTGCCTGTTCTCCTTCTTGTCCATTTTCCATGGTGCGAGAGTATTGTGCGAATAATTACGATTCTGGTTCAATGTTACCGCTGCGAGCGTCGCGTTTATCTCAGTTGCGTCACACGACTGTCGGGTGCTCGCCTTTCCCCTAACACAGTTTTAGCGTAACGTAACGTCTACGTAGCGACCTGCCTGACACAACTCGCGCACCTAGCGTGACGCTAGACGAGAAACAGTCGAGACCAGAATTATTATAACACCCAAAATACTGATCATAACCTGGCAGTGTCTCTGTCCACCAAACCGACTACATCGCAAACTTCGCTTGGCACTATACATGCCTTATGTATTGCTGGAGTACACACTTAAGTAAAGATCTGATATAATCACGCTAGCCGACTATCGCAATGCGCCAGCGATATAGGATTACGTGGCCCGTGCTTTGCTTCACTGCGCAGCTTTTGTTGTATCGAAACTTAATTGGCGAAATTAATTCGTGGTTTGTTTACTCGCTTGTTGGTCGCTCGTTGAGTAGGATTTAGCTTGAGCACGTCTTAGTGGGTTTATTCTTGTGATTGCGACCAAACTGCTTAATGTGACATTCCCACGCCGCGCGTGTTTGCAACGTTCTGGTTCAAAGAAGGACATTTGACATATTTCCATAACATGAACTCAAATTACATCGGTTTGTTTTAAGCGACGCAATAACAACGAAAAAGCACAAAGGTTGTTAAAATGGTTACAAAAGCGTTTGCATAATGCTTAAAATAACTCCAGTTGTTAGAGCCACAAGATCTTGGTTCAGCAATATGTGTCACATAATGCGTATCGAACTAGACCAAATGGCTTGAGGGATCTGGTTCGACGCAGTGATCGGTACAATAAACCGTGGAATTCTTGAAGAAGTTTCAAATAAATTGTTGCACATAGCGTCATAGCGGCTTGATACGCGACGTCTTAATTGTAACCTTTATTATCATAGCTCCGTGGTGAGACGCCACCGTTTGTCACTCTCACGAGTGCGTGGAATCCAATACCACTTTTCATCGTTGTCGATACCCGGATGTTTGACCGGAATTTGGGTAACCAATCAAATGGACTCTCATACTAACTCATAAGTTAAGAGAACACTTCTGTAAGCGAATACAACGCATTCGAAACAGTTTAGAAATTCGCTTATAGTGATACAACTCACTTGATACAACAACTTATCACAGCTGAAACAGGTTCAGTGCGCGTGCATCAGCCTCTGTGGATGAATAGGTATGGTTGGGGAGGCCGGGGCTACTTATATGCACGGGCACGTTGTTACAGAGTCGTTTCTCGAAAACATGACACACATAATCAACCATTGGACACACGTTCCAACAATTGGGTGTCAAGAAGATGAAATTAAAGAAAATGATGTTTTATCCACCTAAACCTTATTTAGCTATGCCCACAAAATTTCATCTCACTCAGCCTCTTATGAAGTTTCGTGAATGAAACTTGGAACAGGTGTACTGCTTGTTGTCCACGTTCGTTCAACTACAAAACCAGTGTTTGGGGCAAATTACAATTGTAACAACTCACGCACCAACGGCTCAGACAGCGAGTTGTGTGCTGACTGTGGCTAATTAGAAGAGAAAAAAGCTGGTTCGCTGCTGGTTGCCATCATCCTTGGGTCTATGCTGGGCACCATTGCCGTCACTCTTGGCACCGTCTTCATTGTGTACTGCGTCCACAAGAAGCACACAAAGATTGGATGTAGTAACGCGTTTTTGGGAGACATGCCACCCCTTGTGAGCAAGACTGCCCCAACAGCCGCTGCACAGAGCATTGTAAGTAGTCAAGTTTGTTGAGCCAATGTGATGTAGAAAAGCTGACGTTTTTGAGAATTGAAAATTTTAAACAGAAGTTAGCTTCAGTGAAATCCAACATGCAGCAGTTCATATGTATATTATGTTTATAAAAAATCTGAGAAGTATACTAATTCTCAGAACCCCTCCCCCTTAATACACCTTGTAGGAATAGGGAAATGTTGACAAATATGAACGGCCCCTTACATTACATTAGACCACAATCTGTAAATGAAAGAAATCACTATTGTACACTTTCATCACTGTGTTGTATTTCATCAAATTAATGACAAACAACAGTCCAGGTCAGTTGACACTGCTACGGTTGTCTATAGTTTCCTGTATCAGGAATCATACAAAATCAATAAGTCACCAATGGTGTAGTTGGACAATGTATTTTTTTCATCTTGGGTAGACTTATTAAAAATTCAATAACGCAATAAAGTAAAATAATGTATTCAGGCAGACAGACACATTTATTTGTTTTTACCAATAATTATACAGATTGAAGCATAGTCAACATAACATATAGGTCAATGATAATTTTTTTAAAAGAGAATACAGCTAGAATGATAGTCTCAAACTGTCGCTAAAATTTACATTCCATCATGCAATATTATCAATACGGTCGGACCACTGGAAAACAACAGGGGAAACATAATTTCAGAGGGGTTTCAAATGGCAGAGGTCCTGAATTAGTATTTCAGCTCAGTATTTACCACAGAAGATATCAGCTCACTTCCAGTTCCATTTACTAAGAAGAAGGGATCGAGGAACAAGCCAGAAAATTACACACCAGTGAGTTTAACATCAGTTATATGTAAATTACTCGAAACATTAATTAGAGACCACATGGTGGAATTCCTTGTAAAACATAATTTAATAAATGCATCTCAACATGGGTTCCTAAAAGCAAGGTCATGTCTAACCAATCTCTTGTGAAGAAATTACAAAGTGGGTAGATGACGGGTCACCAGTGGATGTTGCCTACTTAGATTTTCAGAAAGGTTTCGATAAAGTGCCACACCAAAGATTGGTACTTAAACTAAAAGCCCATGATATAGGTAATGATGTAATCAACTGGATAGAAAAGTGGCTTACGCACAGAAGATAGAGAGTAATAGTAGACGGTGAGATTTCAAACTGGAAATCGGTTTTGAGTGGGGTACCACAGGGATCAGTATTAGGCCCTATACTGTTTTTAATATATATATATATATATATATATATATATATATATATATGTGTGTGATCTAGAAGATGACATATCTAGCAAAGTACTCAAATTTGCAGATGACACAAAAGTATTCAGAAAGGTTACAAACGATACAGATAAACAACGTTTACAGGATGATCTAGATACATTAGTTAAATGGTCAGAAAAATGGCAAATGTTATTCAATTTTGGGAAGTGCAAATGTATACACATAGGGCATGGAAACATGGACGAAGAATATAAAATGGGGGATGCTGTACTAGGTAGAACCACACAAGAAAAGGACTTAGGAGTAACATTTAGTGCTGA
This sequence comes from Lamellibrachia satsuma, assembly GCA_033239005.1. NCBI lineage: Eukaryota > Metazoa > Annelida > Polychaeta > Sabellida > Siboglinidae > Lamellibrachia > Lamellibrachia satsuma. The sequence continues at coordinate 9,930,578 of BSQZ01000002.1, read as the reverse complement.
CATGAAAGTTTCAGAGCAATGTGGGATTGCTGCTTCAAAAGGAAATAAAATTATAGGGCTAATTAGGAGAACTATCATGTATAGGAAGAAACAGCTAATTGTACCCCTGTACAAAGCAATAGTTAAACCACATTTGGAATATTGTATTCAAGCATGGAGGCCGTATCGTAAAAAGGACATAGACAAGCTAGAAAGAATACAACGAAGAGCAACCAAAATGATTCCAGAATTGAGAGACCTTAGTTATGAAAGTCGCTTATTGCAATGTGGTTTGACAACACTAGAGACCAGGAGACTGAGAGGAGACCAAATAGAAGTGTTTAAAATAGTGAACGGTCATGATGATATTGATAGGAATATGTTCTTCAAACTTAAAGAAAGCAGTAGAACCAGAGGACACAAAGCAGCATTATTTAAGGAGCAGTGTAGGTTGGACATGAGAAAGTAATTTTTCTCACAGAGGGTGATAGATGAATGGAACAAACTGCCAAATGATTGTGTTAATGCTAGTAGTGTGAATATGTTTAAAAATAGAATTGACAGATATTTGATAAGGGTGGGCTACACATAGATGAGAAAATTGTTGGACTCTCGATAAGTCAATGGCTTCCTTGTCCACTTTGCCATCTGGAACTTGTTGTTTGGGATGGCAATCTTGTTAAATCTTGTTAAGTATACGTGAATGTGTTTAACCACGATTTGTGAAGGCCTTGTTTCACATTTGAAGCCTACTTGTTTATAGCACAGCCCTATTTCATCAATACAAATACTGTGTGTGCGTGCGTGCGTATCATTCAATCAAGTATGCGTCACATTCCACATAAAATATCACTCATTATTTCATGCTTCATTTAATAAATCATATCCAAATCATTGCTATTGTTTGTTATACATGTAAGAACACCCCAAATGACAAACGCAGTATGTTATGAAGTTGTGAACATCAGTTTTGTTATGCACAATGTGTATAAGATGTATTTAGTGTGTCTAATCCATGTACGAGTGACACTTGCATCACGATCTACGCGTTCTTAGTTGTAACAACTTGTAAGTTGTTAGAGTCGACTGCGCCTGGGAAACTGCACATATATCACCTTCGCCTTCATCCTTTGACTGGGACGGTCGTGGGGGCGTTCACATACAATCCTCGCCAGCGTTGTCTGTCCTCTGCTGTGCGTATATGTAAATTGTAAATTTTATTAATTCCACTAATAAATTATATACATATATATATATATATATATATATATATATATATATATATATATATATATATATATATATATATATATATATATATATATATATATATATACGTTGAAACAAATAATGCATCTTCCATTGGCTTTTCATAAAAAAAGTGACTTTAACTTAAATTTGTAGTAACTAGCCCCGGAACACCCTGTGATTGCAGCCATCTACTCTCACAAATGTTCAACCGCTTCAGCGCATATATACTGTATGATAATAGTGCACTCATTTCGCGTGACGCGTATACTCCTGTGTCGCATCTGGGGAGTGTATAGAGATGGCGACGCACAACACAGTGTCACAAGATATTCCCGAAATCTGCGGCAACTGGATGACTGATGGTGCACTGTGTAGGTGGACTATGTAGGTGGACTATGTAGGTAAGGCAACAAGGTCAATATTCGTGACTTTCGTTAACTACACCATTGCAGATTTGATATTATATACAACGCTTAATTTCATGCAGTTTTCGAGAATAACCACAGCCTACGCGCTAGCAACATGCTATAAATACACTGGCGGTGGATCTGTACGGGCTGAGCATCTCACCTCTCCCGTGGCAACCAAACAGCTATTTTTAGCAGCCCGGGAAGTGTCGTACTTGAGTTGTTTGCCCGCTAAATCACATACACGTGTGAGTTTTAACAAGCTTTCCACTAATGCAACACCTTTAAATATTAGTGAGATCGTTTAAATCCAGGATATACGTGCGTTGCGCAGGTTCGAGAGCTTTTCTTCTACAATTTGATATAGACACTATTATGGTGTGTAATAATGTCAGTTGGCTTAAGTAATAAAAGAAATGGGGCGGTGACAATACTTTGTTATTTTCGACTCGTGTTTGGTAACCGAATGGACATTACCCGCAACAGGGTTCAGTCCAACACACCATTCCAGCCGACAATGTTTATTTACAATTACAATCAGGCCTGTACAGCATCATGGAAGCTCGGTAACAATTACAACACTTCAAGACATTCAATTATAATTACAATTATATCAAACACATTTGCTTGTGGGTTTTAGACTTCCATCTACTTGGACGAATATTCATCGTCTGATGTTCATGGAAGCCGCTACCAGAAGTGACAAATCCCTGGCTCGACACTGCAGTCTACAGAGGTTTGATACGACAGTTTCCTGACGCCTTGCACTATGGGAAGGTATTGATTTTATTCGCGAATATATTACAGCATGCGTTATTGTGATTCTAGAATATACAATATTAGCACATGACATGGGCTTGATATGAGTGATTGTAAAACCCGTTGTCATTCATGAGCATTTTGCAGTAAGAGATTCCACCACTACATGAGTATACATTGTGGTATAGATACAAGATTGCTTGAGTATGTTATTATATACATGCCGTTACAAAGATAAGGCTATTGTTCCTTGCAAATGCGTAGTAAGATGTATGTTGTTCTTACAGGAAAGATATATTATCATTATATGAAGATGTACTACGCATGCTTGTGTTGTGTTTGTCCAGTCTGTTGGAGATGGTCCGGAGTGACAGCGTCCACATGCTCAAGTTGACGCTGGCGGTGTCGGGGTGTGCGTCCGACCGCGAGCTGTCGCAGTGTCTCGTCCTTGCCGCACGGTCCGGCTTCACGGAGTGCGTCGACGCTCTGCTGGCCGTGCAGGTCAGCCCGGACACAACGGACATCTCGGACACGCCTGTGTTGACCCTCGCGGCTGAGGCTGGACACGACGAAATCGTGAGACGGCTGCTACGGGCCAGATGCAGGGTCGGCACACGCACGAGAGCCGGTGGCACGGCGCTGCACTATGCAGCAAGGCAGGGACACGACTACTGCGTCGCCGCGCTGCTGGAGAGCGATGTCCCGCTCGACTGCCACGACTCGGCCGGGGACACGGCTCTCATCGCCGCCGCCAAGAACTGCCACCGGTCTCTCGGCGTCATCCGGCGACTGGTCGACGCCAAGTGCGATCTGGATAAGCGGGATAGCAGCCGACGCTGTGCACTGCACTACGCCAGTCACAAGGCCATGGGGGCACAGCTCTTGCTCGACGCAGGCGCCGACCCAGACATTCGCGACGCTGACGGCAACACGCCGCTGATCCTGGCTGCCGCCGAGGGCTTCGACGCGGTCGTCAAGTGTCTCGTTGAGCGAGGCTGCGAGTGCGACGTCGCCAACAGCTCCGGCAAGACGGCGCTGCACCTTCTAGCGATGAAGAACCACTGGGAAGGTATCGCGGCTATCGCACAGTCCGGCGGCGACGTCGATGTGCCAGACGCCAACGGCGCTGTACCGCTGTGGTACGCCGTCCACTACAACCGTCCCGAAGCGGTCAAGGCGTTGCTCATGGCCAACTGCCACCCGGACTCTCCGTCCGGGCTGTCCGCTGCACCAGTGCCGCTGGCGACCGCTCTCGAGAAGCGGCTCTTCGACGTCGCCAAGCTGCTGGTGCTGGCCGGCTGCGATCTGACGCCGTTGTACCGTTGGCTGGCGGCTCGCGATGCCGAGATCGCCTCCAGGCCACCGCGTCACACACTCTTCGTGGACGAGGACGCGGACGATGAGGACGAGGAAGACGAAGATGAAGTCGACGCTGTGGAGTGGTTCCGCGCGTGGATGCACTCTCCGCATAGTCTGCAGCAGTTGTGTCGCATCGCCATCAGACGCCGCCTCGGCCTCGGTATCCACATGAAGGGAAGCCAGCTGCCACTCCCGGTCACGATCAGGGATTACGTATCCCTGAAGGAAGTCGAGGATCACCACATAGAAGGATCTCTCATGTGACGGTTTTTGGACACATGTGTTTTCGAGAAGACGCGTTTCGGTTTGGTACTTATCCTCCGGATTATAATTGAATCCACCAGAATTGTTTGTAGAAACAAAATCCTCAAACGCTTACCCGATCAAGTGTGACCTTTACCCGTGGCTTGTAAAGATACAGTTGTTTCTGTTCTCACACTGTACAGCAACGATACAACAATTCGTGAACATGTTCTTCAAATTAATAGATCATATATGAATCACGATTTCTTCTAACCACAACTGTTGATTTACTTACTCAAGAGCAGAAGAAGAAGTAGTCGTTCTAGAATTCCCGATGAAGGCTGCCGACGGCAGCTGAAACGTTGTGTAAGTAAACCAATAGTTGTGTTTAGAAGAAAATCGTGATTCAGAAACAAGAGTTATTTTAGCAACATGTAATAATGAATTCAATTCAAACTACGGTTGAGCCTCGCTATCTCTCTTGACAGTGCATCGCCTCCTGTGTGATATTACTTCTGTAACACGCGCCATTGTGGTGACTGAATGCTAGTTGGCGCCTGAGCTTCATATCATTTATGATGAGATTTTTACCGACTACAAATTGACCGATCAACCTCTCAACCACGACGCACAAAAACCAGGATGGGTGTCTCTGCAAATCTCCAGGGGGCGGCACTAGTTTGTCCATAAGTTTACTGTTGGATTTCTGTAATACAGCTGTATACATTGACCCAAATTAGTGGACTTAGGGCTTATTTGTTTATATACAATGACACTAAATTAGAATGATACTCAAGTAAAAAGATGACATAAATCCTAACTGTACATTTGAGTTGAAACTGGTTACCAATTAAAACATAAAATGCACTTGCCGTACAACTGAAGTACACTGTCGCGAACACGAAATTGAAACTAGGAGTGACGCATGATAACGCGGACCTATCCCGTATCTCACTAGGGAATGACTCTGAAATAACCGCGGTTCTAATTGTATGACGGCTAGATATCGTATTGTTGTGGCAGAAACGTATGGCAAATGTTGATGCACGTATTAGCATAACGTTTTATATAATATGTAAACGACGACATTGCTAGAGTTATATAAGAATAACAATAACATATCACGCACGCGCGCGCGCACACACACACACCACACACGTACACACGCACACAAATACAGACGCACACACACACACACACACACACACACACACACACACACACACACACACACACAAACGCAAACACACAAACGTACGCATGCACGCACGCACACACACCAAAAAAATTAATAACACCCTTAAATTTAAGGGGAGCATAACGTCACGCGATGTAGGTCTTGCGGGTTTATCAATGCTACTGACCCATTTTCTGCACAAATCAAGTCCTCCTGCGGACTTTGACTAGCGGCGACGAAGCGCAATAGACTAATCCGATTACGTCGCTCAAGGGATCAGGCCAGCGCGTTCACTTCACTTCCTCGTGCGAACTTCGGCGGACTGCCCTGCGGCCTGCGGGTCAACAATTACGGACTAGATCCGTCAGCGTCACATGAGCTCGCAGCATCCGGAAAGGCCCGC
>BSQZ01000002.1:9900000-9920000 GCA_033239005.1 Lamellibrachia satsuma | reverse complement strand
AGCTGCTGGTAGACAATTATTATTCAGTTAGAGTCGATGTGAGGAAACTGATAGTTCGCTACGCGATGAAGTTTGACCAAATGAAGCAACTGATTCGGAGGTCCTGTTTAGTGGATTTGAAATAAACGTTACCAAAAATCAAGATGGCGTAGTATTCGTCGACAAAACAACTGTAGTCCACGATACTTGTGTTTCACGTTGACCGAACGTTCGCTAGTACATATTTCACTTTCTCTTTTCAGAATACTTTTGTTTGAAGAAAAGGCGAAAAGTGACGAAGTCCCCAGCGGGCCACCACCAAAGAAAAGCTTAGAAGACCTTCCGTGAGGTGTCGATATCAGTCGTTATACAGCCCCGGAGCATCTGCGTGTTCTAATCCCTCGTGAGATCAGCCCGATAATATGTGGGAACCAATATTCGTTCACAGATAAAACAATGTACGTGTATATGTAGAATAGAGTAAACCCCGTCTAAGGCGTTTTCGCGGAAATAAATCGACGTTTCCTTTATAGTGCTGTGTCCCCTACAGTTAAGATTTTTACTGCAAGCCACTTTTAAAGGCAACATGACACTTCACAGCGAATCTGTACATGGCGGTTCAAACGTTCACATTTCATAAAAATTCAGCTATGCGACTTAATCTTGAGAAATGTTTTGTTATGCGAGTGCGTTCAAGCATTATTTTGTACTTCCCTTTTCCGCACCAAAATCCCTATTCGGGGTCTCGAGAACCGATTTTCATATCTTTCCCATATCTTTCCCTATATATATATTGGCAGTTATAAACAGCCACGTTGGCTTCTGTGGAATTATTGCAGAGACAGCATATAACACATATTGGTTGCGCTGACTGCTCGAGTTGGCATAAGTTGCGTATCTAGGAAGTGGCCATTGGGCCATTGGGCCATTAGGCCATTGGGCCATGCCGTCAACCTTGGCTTACATTTTAGTTTTTTTTTCGTATGTAATATGTCGCGCCAGCATGGCAAGCTAAGCTTGCTCCCCTTTGGCTTTGGCCTCCCCTTTGTACTCCCCCTTTGTACTCCCCCTTTGCGAGATCCTAGAAACGCCACTGATAAGTTACGTAGCTAAAATGACCTAACATATTTTAACAGGGTTGTTAACTTAAGACATTATGATGCTGCATTCGAGCAGTCTGTATCAATACACACTCAGTATCATCATAATACTATCTTCTGTATATACATGATTAGTTTGTTTTTTAAAAGAAGAACACCTAAAATCGATATCAATTTTGCATTCTGTATTAAAAGATATGCCAAACTACTATATATATGTTGTTGTTGCTATTCTGTTTGCTCTGAATAAGAGAAGAAAAGTCTTTACGATCTGATATATAACATCTTACGAAGTCCTCAGTGATAAAACATTTTTATGTTTAGTTTGTAATATGTGCGCGTGTGTATGTATGTGCAAGCATATGTGTTAGAGGGAGGGAGGGAGGGAGGGAGGGAGGGAAGGGGGGAGGAAGGGAGGGATTTTGATGGAGGGAATGGGGTGTATAGACTATACGATGCTTTCGTCGACTGTCTTCCAGTTGGCTCATCTCACACTGTGCTAGGTCCTCCTGAATACCATACAGCATAGCATCGAATGACATTTCGTCAGTACCCGATCAACCCTCTCTGATACACCGTCTACGTACGGGATGACAACCCTCTCTGATACACCGTCTACGTACGGGATGACAACCCTCTCTGATACACCGTCTACGTACGGGATGACAACCCTCTCTGATACACCGTCTACGTACGGGATGACAACCCTCTCTGATACACCGTCTACGTACGGGATGACAACCCTCTCTGATACACCGTGTACGTACGGGATGACAACCCTCTCTGATACACCATCTACGTATGGGAAGACAACCATCTCTGATATACCGTCTACGTATGGGATGACGACCCTCTCTGATACACCGTCTACGTACGGGATGACGACCTGGCTTCTCATCTTGTCTGTTGTTTTCACTTCTTGTTTTTCGTCATCCTTTTCAAGGCTCAGATAACTGCACATTCTTACGAGTTCCTAAGATGACGAAAATGTTTACTACAGTAAAAACAAGTTTTGGATATGTTAAAACAATTATTTCAATATGAATACGAATTTTCCTGAGAAATGTTCACTACAGTTACAATATAGTTCATGCATGCGGCACGAATGGTGAAGTGCTGATTAACGCCCGTGTAGAAACACCCCTCGTCAAGGCACCAGGGTAGTGTTTTGAACTTAAGTTCAAAACACTCTTGTCAGGTTGAAAATACATTGATGTTCAAATTTAGCCAATGCTCACACAATGTTCTTCAAATATATGGCTTATCGGGCCTAATTAAGAGCCCAACAATGTGTCATATGTTCATATAAATAGTCAGTTCTGTTTTATTCAGTGGTTTACTTGCGATTCTTTAAACACAACTCACATTGCATGTCCTCTTACGAATACTTATCCAGTGGATGTACATCAGGTGTCCAGGCAACCCTCATTTATTCCGACCAGATTGTTTCGTCAGAATTTGCGTCAGAATTAGTTGTCGAAACCGCGATCAGACTTCAGCGTCATCACTAATTACTAGACAACTTTCTCTGGTGCAAGATCATCCAAACCTGCCCAGACAACAGCTGTTAGCATGCGTGCAAACTCGTGTCAGACTTAAGCTGCCTCCGTAATAAAGACGATTATTCTCTTTGAAAAACAGGATGTTGACATGAGAAGCCATAAGTCACCCATCTCGTCACTGATGAGAATCACGGCAATTTCAATGTTATACTCAACTTCTGGGTTGATGTCTGCATGTGATGTGGTTCTGGAGACGAAACGTACTTTAATACAGAGCGAACAGAGTGCCGTCATCGGGGATCAGATCTAGCTGAAGATACGGTGCTTTATAATTGTTCCATGGGCGCAGACGAAGCCTGTGATAAATCAAAACAGGACATCTTTGTCCTGCGGTTTGTAGATGAATAGCAGAAGATCCTAGACGGATTTGTTAAGTTTTTCTTCTACACTTTGTAATGAAGTTCAATTTGGATTTCCGACAGATGCAGAATCATGTACTGAACGTGTGCATAGAGAAGGCGTCCACCATGATTTCACTTGTTATAGTTTCATAAATTTGTCCCTACGGTGACAACGGAACCGCGAAAAAACGACCCGGCACAGAGTTGGTGTCCGATGCCATTCGCGCTAATTAGTTGAAGGACCTTTGAGAATATTTCATATGTGTCTCATGCTGTTGAATTATGAAGAATAATAGCGATTTCGCTTAGATTTCGTATGGACATTCTACCGTAGTTTACATGCACGCACGCACGCACGCACGCACGCACGCACGCACGCACGCACGCACGCACGCACGCACGCACGCACGCACGCATACACTCAACACCGCCCCCACAAACATGGAAATTCAGAAAACTTAACGAGCCGTCCCTCATTGTCTCCTGTTGGGAAACTGGGCACCCCCCTCCCCCATTTTCGCAGTCTGGATCCGGTCATGCTGTAGTCGTTGATGCCTCAGTTACATTTCCTGGTGTGTTACACGAATGTAGGGCACATTAATTGTAGGTATGTGTTATTAAAAAAATAATATCATCTGACATAACTACATTTGAGCAGGCACATTGGCAAGTTTGCTGGTAGAACATGTCGGCAGTGTAACTGTGAATTTTTAGATGATTTCAATAGGCGGAAGGATTTGTGGCAATTTTTTCGCCACAAGGCACGTGTTCGTAGTAATTCGTGCAGAAATTGGTAAAAAAAATTGACGGGCATGACATGTTCAGCTATTTTATAAAAAAAGTTAGATATGTCTAATTTTGACTAAACTCGATAAGCATGTCAGGGAAATTATGATAACGGTAGGTAGGAAGTTTCAGCATTTTTCATGGTCACGTTTTCTTATAATCATGCAAAACGTTAACATGGCCACCAACGGGAAACGTAACTGTATGCTGAACCCTGTATGGCTCTTCGAAGGGCTAATATTATGTTAGTGGTGAGGACCGTCTTGGCCTACGGATGGGTGGGAAGTTACAGTTTTGCTCAATGAACATCGGTATTAGCCCTGTGATATTATGCCAGGCCTTAAGATACTGCTTTGCCGTCGGACACACATGCACGACCCCGCGATCGCATACACTCTCGCACGCACACACGCACGCTTGCTCGCACGCACGCTCGCACGCACGCACACACTGAATGCCGTTCATCAGCCGTGGTTGAATGTAAACACTGGTAATAACGACGAACCCAATGCATATGTCATATATGTTTGCCCTTTGTGATGTTCTACTTCCGCTAGTGAAACGTCGCAGGTTTGGCAAAATATGTTTGATTAATTTTGCTGGCAAGCGCTCCGTTTAGTCACATTAATTCGTATTCATGCATTGGATATGACATGTAGTATTTATGTGCAGACATCGTATTGAATGACAGAGTGTCAACATTTCTTCCGACTGCCATTCTAAATACTAGCTAGTCTGAGGCTGGGCTGGGGATGTTGGCCTTGGATTTGTCCATTCGCAACTCTGTGCGATTTGCTTTTCCAAATTTAGGTATTGTCACTTTTGTTAGTTATTCGGTGACGATATTTAATTAGTGTAATTATGTCATAGATGTTTTAAATCAGTTACATGACAATGTCAGTCTTTGTCAGACAAATTGAAACAATGTCAATGAGCCTCTTATTAGACATTACTATGCAATGGCCAACGTATTGTTTAGTGTCAGTTGACAGTCTGACATATTTGGCATTTGCTGTTCCCGCCAGTGCCACATTCCTCTAATGGGACAATTAGCTCCATGCGGTGCTACCAGGATTGGTTTTGTTGACAAATCCTGAGCACCAGCAACTCCTAGCAATGCTGGAGTTTGTTAGGCATACCTAGTAGTTATGTGATTGGCAAGTTGACCAAAGCGTGTATCCACAGAGGCCCGTTTATGTTAGGTGAAAATTTAATGATTCTCGCAAATCCGTGATTCACCTTGATACATGGAAAAAACATTGTATGTCTTTCATTGATCATTTATTAACATTACTAAACACTATTTGCTCTTGGCTAGCTCTGGCTAGTAATGTACGTCACTCATAAAACTGACACCCCCACGTATCTATATAAACACAGTCCCTTAATCTATGCAATCTGATTAATGACCTGGTAGCGGTATTCTGAAGACAAATTAGTTGCTTATACTTAACAAAGTATACCTAACTTTTGTGAACCAAAATGTTTTTTTCTTAGGCTCACAATTATTGTATATATATTCAAAGGTATTTCATCACATAAACATGCATCATACACTGTGTGTATACATTTTATTTCTTATGTAACCATGCATGATATAATGCCACCTTTGTCATCATCATCATCTAACTTTTGAGTAGAGCTGTCTCACATTGGCATTGCCATTGGCTTGCGTTTTGGCATTGCAGTTTTGTCATAGCACTGTGCACAAAGTGCCTCTCAGTCTATGCTAACTATTATTTAAAATCTATATATGTTGCAGTGTTTTAATAGTGTTTCAAATGATAAAACTGATGTCACACCCAAATTCATTGTTTTTGCCCCACTGCAACATATAAGCTTTTAACGTTACCAGATGTTCTGCATTGCTATGGAATGGCAGTGCTTGTTAATGTTCATTTGGCCAGACTGATGTCACACGACGACGCTGTACGGACATTGCCGAGCAAAATGTCAAATTACTTGGGGCTTCTTTGTCACTAATATAATTAGCTTTTATTGAAGAGTAGCCAGTAACATTATTTGTTAATGCATTCCAAACTATCGATACAACTGTTTGTTATCATATATCACAATTTCTGGAATATTTGCATATGACCTTTAAGGGTTTGTGTGCACATGACTTATCCTATGTTGTTCTATATTTGCTTATTATCTTTAAATTCATTCTTTTCTGACGATGTGACCAAAGCCACTTCAGTTACAGCTATCAAGGACACAAAAGCACAGACAACACATACATGTACAGCATATGAACAATTTATTATTCAGTGCATATATTGTATCATTTAAGTCTATAACACGGTCCCATATAAAGTGGCCAAATTTGTCACATTTTTCAATGTTTGCAATTCTGTTGCAGGCAAAATAATAAAGCTACAGTTGTATGTTGGCCACCAATAGGTTGACAAAATGTAGTAGTTCCGGTATATGCAAAAAAAGTACAGTAAAATTAATATTATATTAGTCTATTTTTTAGGCCAGGTACACTAATGTCTTTTTGATGAAAATAGGCCAAAAACATGTTTTGTAAACGTGGACATGAGGTGTCTTTAAAGTGCTCTAGCATGAAACTAATTAACATACAACCATAAAACTTATATCTTGACATCATATCAGACTAAAACTAGACATGCTTCCCTCCTCAGTTCGATATCTTGCTGAGCCTGAAGCTTCATTTCATGAAAAATCATATCTTCCTAGTATTCACTATGATGTGTGAGATCATCGTGTAATATATTGTTTACTTTTGGTGAACTCATCAGACTAAGTATTAAATTATTTTTTACCACGTCTGATCAACAACAGCTCAACAAACCTGGTCAATAATCATTGGTAAATGGGCAGAAGTGGCTCTGCATCTATATACAGCGTATTTGTAATTATAAACATTTTAAAGTCTCTTCACACTTTTGTAAATTACCTGATCTCACGATCAAAGTCAATTCTTTCAATGATGTCAACAAACGTGCACAATCTTTTATTAAACTGACAGTGCATATTACTTCAACTATTCACACACCCTACATTTGAACGTCAACAAACTTGATTTGCAGTGGGCTAAATTAATTGAGGAGGGAGTTGTCAATGTAATTTTTCATTGCTGCTGTAGATCTGATGTCTTGTGAACGTTGACGGCGACTACGATGCCCGTGTGGTGGCTCAAGGAACTACAACGGAGGCGGCGACAGGCGACTCAGTGGCACCATGAGTCACATAGTGCAGAGGGCACTCGATTTCCTGCGACCGCATCGGCCTCACCGACTCTACCCTCTCTGCTTTGTGTCCGAGGTGACCTGCACAAATGCCAAGCGAGTCTTTGAGTTCCTGGCACGAGAGACTGAACTCAGTGCTGATGACATCGATGTGATCAAACGGCTCATTGATGAGTGTCCAAAGACAGAGGTTTGTTTGAGAGAGGATACTATATTTTATCTATCTTAGAACATAGCTCTACTGGCTCCCAGCAGACGTCGGTCTGCCCTGTATCCTCGTACTGCTTTTTGCCTGGTTTATAAAACTAGAAACACTGATCTCTATAAATAATTACTTTAGAGATGAGGTTTGGGCTCATCAGTTCCCTGTCATCGCCATCACCTGCTTAGCATCTGTTAAGGTAATGTCAATTAATGCTTCTTCTGTGTATATTTAAATCAATGCTTGTGTCATATCTGGGGCACAGTATAAATGGAAAGAATTACGTTTCATTTTAATTACCATCAAGTACTTGTAAATGTGCTAAAGTACAATGGACCGCATTCATCAAAACTTATCAAGTACAAATACAAGTACGTCAAAATTTATCCAGTACAATTTCAAATGCACCTCATCATAATTATCAACAACAAGACATACATGCCATATCCACAAGCCATTTATTGACTATAAAGTAATATTATATTACAAATATTACATTGAATGGTATTATTACTTTATACTTCAACATTTATTCTACATATGAATTACTACAAAGTATATGTTCAGCAGTGTTTATAGATTAATTGTGTACATGACATGAACTTGAAATGAACTTGTCAAGTACGTTTAATCAAGTACAAATAAAAATACTGATCATGGATAAAAAACGAGTACTGAAACATTGAACTTAAGTATATGTACTGTACTTGGCTCCAACTTTGTTTTCTGTCTATATTTTCAACAGGTGCGCAATGTGTTCCGTGTGGTCAACTGGGATGGCTTCACGTTGCTGCAGCGTGCAGTCATCAGCAACCACGTGGCAGTCGTCAAGTTGCTCATCAAGAAAGGGTGTGAAGTCAATGCAGGCATCTGTAGCCTGCCCCTGCATCTCGCCTGCAAGCTCGGTCACGTGCATGTCGCGCAGCTGCTGCTGACGTACGGGGCACGTGCGCACCTTGAGTGTACTGTGTGTTTCCCTGAAGAACACAAGCTGAGCACATACCCCGACCAGATCTACTGTCTCGCCTACCAGCCCGTGTACACCCCCGTAATGTATGCCCTCGTTGGTGACCACGAACAGGTTTGTGGTTGTCTATTGGAACATGAAATAAATATTTTAACCATTTCAGTACTGTTTCATTCACATGTGACCACTGAATAGTGCATTCCCAGTGATTTTAGCAACAAGAATGTATTGTATGAATAGGAACATCATATATGTTCTGAAAATAGAATAATCAACAATTAAACGGAATACCAGCCAAACGATATTAGTTATTGTCATTGTGGTAACCAGCAATTCAATAATTATGTCACTTCATCATCAAAGTAGTAATCGAATATACTAGCACTGTTAGTATCACCGTCGCTAATTTCTACATCGTGGTTATTCTAGTCATCATGAACATCCCAAAAAATCCATTACTAAAGCCATACAACTATCTAAGTAAGATATAACATGGTAAATCGCCATCAGAAATAACACTGTCTGTCATTGCTTCCGTTGTAGATCTTGCCAACCATTTACAGAAAAACGTGAAAATCTATAAAAAAAATTATTTAGCAATAATCCATGGTTACTGCTATGGAAATGCTAAGGCCTTAACAACATTGTGTGACAAGTGGCTCCGTGTAGTGGATAATTGTGAGTTGAATTTTTAGTTGAATCAATACTGGCAGGTTTTAATAAGTATTGAATCAGATAGTCTGTACGTTTTAATAAGTATTGATTGGTCTGTTAGGTTGTATCAGTATTGATGGTCTGTAGGGTTGAATAAATATTGATGGTCTGTAGTGTTGAATCAGTATTGATGGTCTGTAGTGTTGAATCAGTATTGATGGTCTGTGCCAACTACACTTGAATCAGTATTGATGGTCTGTATGGTTGAATCAATATTGATGGTCTGTACGGTTGAATCAGTATTGATGGTCTGTACGGTTGAATCAGAATTGATGATCTATACAGTTGAATCAGTATTGATGGTCTGTGCCAACTACACTTGAATCAGTATTGATGGTCTGTATGGTTGAATCGATATTGATGGTCTGTACAGTTGAATCAGTATTGATGGTCTGTACGGTTGAATTAGAATTGATCGTCTGTACGGTTGAATCAGAATTGATGATCTGTACAGTTGAATCAGTATTTGTGGTCTGTACAGTTGAATCAGTATTAGTGGTCTGTACAGTTGAATCAGTATTACCCATGGAAGTGGTCTGTACGGTTGACTCAGTATTGGTGGTCTGTACAGTTGAATTGATGGTCTGTACAGTTGAATCAATATTGGTGGTCTGTACGGTTGAATCAGTATTGGCTAACTTGGCTATATAAATACAATGTACCTTGTTAACATCTATGTGAGACCAGTCACTTTCACAAATCAATACAATATATATATATATATATATATATATAGTCCTTTAATCATTTGTTATATATATATATATATATATATATATATATATAACAAATTATTAAAGACTATATATATATATATATATATTGTATTGATTTGTGAAAGTGACTGGTCTCACATAGATGTTAACAAGGTACATTGTATTTATATAGCCAAGTTAGCCAATACTGATTCAACTGTACAGACCACCAGTATTGATTCAACTGTACAGACCATCAATTCAACTGTACAGACCACCAATACTGAGTCAACCGTACAGACCATCAATTCTGATTCAACCGTACAGACCACTTCCATGGGTAATACTGATTCAATATATATATATATATATATATATATATATATATATATATATATATATATATAGTTATAGTATAGTTATAGTATATATATATATATATATCAGTGCTGTGTTCAATTCCTTCATTCCTTTTAATCAATTCCAAATCCAATTCCTTTTAATCAATTCTAATTCAATTCTTTTTCTGAAATAATTCAATTGGTAATTTTTCCAGTGGTTTTTCCAACACATTTTTAAATAGTTACATGGACATTATGAATGCACTTAGTGTATGAATACACAGACACAAAAAAACTACCCAGAAAAACGCCCTCCTGGCAAAAACCAAAAATGTCTAAGTTTTCTATTTAAATTATTATATACAATCAATTTGAAGCATTCAGAGTGAACACATTCACACAAAGCGTATCAGTAACTTCTATAATGAATACATATCACATCTCAGTTAATGCACAAGGTGAACAAATGGACTTCCAGGATTGCAGTTATCTAAATGGAACTGAACGGGAGTGAAAGGATGAGTAGCATTGTTGAGCATAAATGAAAGCATTTAATACTCTCTCACAAGCTTTTGCTCAAAGGGAAATGCATAGTCTCCACTTTTACACCAAATTGTTCAAGTCCTTTAATCATTTGTGGCACTAAGGTGAGAAAATGGACTTCCAGGGCTGATTTCCATATTTGATGAAAGATGACCTTTCAATCAGCCTAACTGGCAACTAGTACAACCATGTGTTTAAAGTGGATAATGTGTGTGTGTGACGTGTGTGTGTGTGTGTGCGTGCGTGCGTGCGTGAGTGCTTGCGTGCGTGCGTGCGTGCGTGCGTGCGTGTGTTATATATACCTTATTATATACCTTTCTGACTGAAAGGGTCATGTTTCATTATTTAGCCATACCGTGCTTTTGTTGCTCTCGCAAAGGACGATGCCAAAAGCTGCTAGCTGAGTCTGTTTCTGAAGACGTAAGGTGACTCAAGTCAGACATCCAGCACCAGTATATTCTGGTGCAGGATGGCATTCTGGCTAAGGAACAAAGGGGATATTCAGCCATGGACATTGCCAAGTGCTAAATGGAATTGATGGAAATGATTTGACCCAGGTCTGATGGCAGGTGTGTTGCTGAATTGGGACAGTTTGACTGCTAGAAGTGTGTGACCTAAGAAACGATGTAATTGTTGCAATTAATTAACGTAATTGGACCCCGCTCTGCTTCCTTGTCCACATCCCGTCTTCGTCCCCTCTGTGTGTTTGGATTTGGGCAGCAATCTTGTTAAACTTCCAGGTGCTGCGTCTACTGCTACATCACGAAAATGCGAGGAACTGTGTAAAAACCGACTTCCTGCTGCATGACGCCTGCCGCATGGGGGCGCACCAGTGTTCGCGCTACCTGCTCGAGCGCTACTCGGAGCAGATGTGGCAGGAAAACGGGGATGGCAAGACGCCGCTACAGATAAGGTGCAGACATCATTTGCCCCTTGTCGGGTCACGTATTCGTAGATATATTCAGGACATGTTAATTATTCGAATTAATAAATTATTTATTTCCACTCACGGCAGATGGGCGCAGGTAGTTCCCTAATACTTCCCATGTGAACGCAACGACAGTCGTTACACGTGGTCCAAACCGGGCGTGGAAAACGAATAAATGTTTCAATGATTGGGGGAAGATATTGTTTGTTATATTTTGTTTTTTATCCATACACGACAAATGTGGTACACATCCTTTGGTGCGAATAATGCTTTGTCTACTGTGATCGTATGCCGTACGCGTACCGCGATGTGGATAATGTGTATCGTGCGCACTTGTATCACGATACACCGGTATGACGTTCCTCCGGTCCTGGTAACTAATAATTATTATTACCAAGTTGTTATTATTTACAGCCTCGTTACCGACGCCGACAGTGCGATCTTCCTGATGGACAACGGGGCCGACTTCAAGGAGAACGTCTTCCTGACGGAGAACGGCTCGACGCTCCACGAACTCTACCGGTCGAAGATGACCCTCGGACTCGTGAAGGCGACGCAGTTCGCGCTTGACCACGGCTTCCGGTCGCACATCAACATCCGGGACGAGGACGGCAACACGGCCCTGTACGTGCTGCTGAGGCACGTCGGTCGCACCGTCAAGAGCCACATCCAGTCGGACTACGACTACGAGGTGGAAGAATGCCTCAAACTGCTGCTCGTCTACGGCGCCAACCCAAACATCCCGAACAGGGTGGGCGAGACCGCGCTCCACATGGTGCTGTCAGACAACGCCGCCCGCAAGCTGTACGTCAGTCGGCACGGCCACGTGCGCCGACTGAAGCCGCTCCTGCAGGAAATATGCAACGTCGTCGAGATCCTCCTGGCGCACGGGGCCGCCGACGTCTCGCTCCGCCCGACCACCTCGTCGCTCGCCTACGTGTCGCCGCTCTACTATGCAATCCGCATCTTCCAGTCTCTGCAGCCGGACATGTTTGTCGTCGTGAAGACGGCACTGAAGCAGCTGCTTCTGCTGCTCGCCAACGACCACTGCAACGTTAACGCGACCGACTCGTACGGCCAGACGCCGATGTTGCTGCTGCTCAGCACAGCGTCCAAGTGGATCGCGACCAGTGCGACGAACGCAGCCTTCTGTCGGACGATCCTGCCGTTCATCGGAGACGTCCTGCAGCACCTGCAGCGACGTGGCCTCCACAGCAACGCGCAGCTGACCTACTGGACGCGCCGCATGGACGAGGCGATCGAGTCGACCTACTACAAGGAGCTGGTGATCTTCCTCAACATGACGGTGCCGCACGCCCAGTACTATGACGACGTTCGCCAGCTGATCGTCCGGCTTACGCAGCGGGGAGGAAACCCGAACCTGCTGGTGTTCACCCCGTGCTACGGAACGACCTGCGGCATGCTGTGCGTCGTGCCGCGCGAAGCGTCGCTCGTGCTCCTGCTGACGCGCGCGCTCTACGTGCAGTCGGCCGACACGCTTGCGCCGGTCCTCCACGTGCTGCAGTTCTTCTACCGGACGCTCACGCAGCTCAAACTGGTCGAGTTCGTCAACAGCGTCACGCATGTCGTCAACACGGACTTCAAGCGCAGCATCATCGACGAATCCGTGCACGCTCGGCTGGCAGCCATGTCCGAGGCGCCGCGTCAGCTGAAGGACCTGTGTCGGGTCGCCATTGCCGAGAGTCTCGAGTGGAAACTGTCAAAGCGCTGTGCCAAACTACCGCTTCCGAAACTTCTCTTGCAATTCATCGTCAATCTAGACACCTGACGATCGGGCGCTGTAGATAGCGTAGGCCAAGCTGTGATCGTTTGCAAATATCGCTTAGCTCGCGTGACTCGTCACCAGCGTATACTTAATCATGTTATTTATTTATATAAGACACTTGTAGCTTGCTGCTTTGTGTGCTTCCTTGGTCGGTGTTTAACCAGGTTTCTAGACGCCTTTGTTCGTCGCCATGTTTATTTCTTAACGTCGGGATATCTATCCTCGACTGTAATGCTTCATTTGTTGGCCTCTCGTAGAGCCCAGTTTCGGTGTGCACATCTTCGGATGATGGTTTACATGTGACGAAAACGTCGATTCAGATTGACTACAGCACTACTGGCCCACGTTTGAACCGTTTAAATGTTCACTCCAAAAACAAATTCAGAAGGCAGGAATGCAGTTTTTCAAGATTATATATTGTTTTGTCACTCATTAATAGTCTACTTTTGGTCGTCTATTCTTTTGTGTTCTAGGAAACCATGCACAAGTTGTTAACGATCCACACAAAACAAACCTTTGTTTAGTTTGTTAAAACTGCTTGTCCTATCTGGTGTTGTTTGAAGCTTTGCTATGCAACGCTGAATAATAATTAATTTATGAAAACAAGCTGATAACTGGGTTGGATATGTAAGAGTTCTCATGTTTTATTGCGATTTGTTTGCAACTGTTGTCTGCTTAATGTCATTCAAAACCAAATGTTTACCTGGTTTATGTAAAAGCAGTCGCTGTGACACACATACAATGTCACGCGATAGTGTTTAGCTAAGGTCCAGTTGCACTTGATTCCACGAGCGACTGTCCACCAGAGCTCTATCGTCCTTGTCCCACGGGGACATCCATAATTCATCTTTTGACATGCTCTTCCGACGTCACTAGCCACGGTTCAGTGGGCATTCATATACGCACATACACTGGTCAACTGTCCGCTTTTCTCGTTATGCCAATGTAATATGTCCAGTTGACAAAAGGGTTCACGGTCGGCATCGCTGTAAAAACCTTCGTGCTCCCGTTGGAGAAAGTTTTACCAGTATTCTCACTGCGCATGTCTACATCGTCAATGCAAACTTATATTTCCGGCATCTTCGGCGGCTGCGTTAACATTAATATGCGTTAGTCACGTGCGCGAGTGGGCCCCAGCAAGACGACGTCTTTACCGGAAGTGGCTCCCCAGATACTGCGTTGTCACATGGGAACCATGTTGACGGAGGCTATGGGATCGCTTGTTGTTTCTTACCTTATTCTACTCGGGCTTTGTATGTTTTCTTGTTGAGTCTGGCGCACGATTTGTGGCGTCACTGACTGATGTCAGTGTGTTTAGGTACCGGTTTGTCCATCAACGGACGTCTTTAAGGAGAGACTTTCGATATGTACTGTCGCCTGCGGAACGCCTGCTGCAGCTGCTGCTACTGCTACTGCTATTTTAGATTGTGATCTGTCGTGTCAGTCTGCGCATCGGAACCAGTTGCTACGGCCCATCGTTAGTACACCTTCGAATAATTACTAGTCAAGGCGATTTTAATCGCTACAGCAGTGCCTTTTTTAGGTCACAGTCTTATGTTTTCAGCGTATTGTCACAATTCCTGTCTCGTGCGTAAAGTCAAATAGCGAGGCGAGGAAGTAAGTAACATTAACCAAATGCTATATGTAATATATTTATTATATTATTATAAACGAATTTGACTAACACCGTACTTATGTTTTAAAATTATTCATGCTGTTTCGGTAGTTTTTGCAATACTGTTTTTCAAAGCGGTGTTTCCGCAACTATGTCTTCTAGAGGCAGACATCGTGTGACTCATTAGGTGGTTATGTAAGCATTTGTGGGTTTCTTAATTAATTTATAGCATAAAAAAGTCAACACTTGGACACACGTTACTACACTTGTACTACTTGTCTGTAGTTACTACATTTCGATCAAATGCTTGGCCGTCTGTATATAAGATGGCGAATAAAATTATACTTACGGCACGGTGTTGTTCTGTCTTATACAACGTTGGACCACAGATAGCACTGGGTACATACGTTTACATGTTTTGGTGTTTCCTATAAAATCGAACGACTACCCGATACTCTTCACACAATTTAATCACAACAACACCTTTAGGCTTAAACTGTAAACATGAGCACGAAGAATACATTTTTTTCAAATAGCAGCAACACATACAATCTTGTGGCAGGATTTCGTCACCCCGATTTTCTATCAGTGGACAAATGGAGGTTGCTTAGCAACATATTCGGCAAATGTCATATCCCATTTAAGTTTTTCTTGCAATCGCAAATGCGCGAAAGGTCCGTCTTAAATGGCAGAACATAAAAAATCGCTGATACTTTGAACACTTGTTACAGACAGACTGCAATTCGTGTCCATTGGCGAAACGGTTTATTTAATCAAAGACCGGCATATCACTGATCTCACGTCGAAAGTTCACTTCCGATGAAACCATCGAGAGATGATACTATTTAATATACTCTTACCACCTTTATTTTGCATATTTCTGTGATTGCAATATGTGGGCGGGTTTTGGTGATGAAGTTGTTGGCGTACGTTCCCTGGCAACCAGTTAATCAGCCACGCGTGACCATGACACGCTTCAGTTGGTCTGCTGATGACCTGGTTTAATATTCTCATTTTAGTGGTAGTTAATTAGTCAAAACTGGGGCGGTGTTCAGGAGTGATATGTGTACCTTGATAAAGCCAATAAAAAGGCCACCCTAGAGCTTTATATAACAATTAGAATGACGCGCCTATCGAGTGACGACCGCAACCTCGCTCTCGGTTCTCGTCGACATGGCTGTCTCATCGAGCAATATAAATGTCTGCCAGCGGGTACAACGACGGGTACAATTAGCAAATGACAAGAGACGATCCGGGCGACTGCCAGTCACCACACATCAGCAAGATCGACTCATCCGCGTCAGTTAACTGCAGAACAGGTTTCGAGCCACAAGCCACACAACTGTTGTAACATCGGGTCGCCGCAACCAGCGAAACAGCAACTCAACTGTTAGGAGGAGGCTTCGCGATTAGTTACCTGTCTGGAAGGAGACCACGCAGGGGTCAGGTTACCTGTATTGGAAGGAGACCATACAGGGGTCCGGTTACCTGTATTGGAAGGAGACCATGCAGGGGTCCTTTCCTCAGCAGCGTGAGCAGCATTTTTAGTGGACCCACCAGCGCTGTCGCAGTCATGTCGTGGATGCCTCACTCACTTGATCTGAGCCCCTTCGGACGTCAGAGGTGCGCGCGTCGAAGGGGTCGGATACCAACTAAGAGACAGGAACGCCCCCCCCCCCCATACCATGGTCTGCAAGACGAGAGAGGCGGAACCCCCAGCCGACCATGCAGAGCCTGGTGCAAAGCATGCTACGCCGATGCATCGCCTCCTGTAGCACAGCTAACGGTGGCCACACACATTATTAATGTGTGAATATGCAAAATCTCCTTGCGAGATGTATGGCTGTCATGCGCAGTAATCTCTGATCTAATGTCCGATTTCTGTAAATTAAATGTCAATCTTTCCATATCAATAGGGGAGACCGGGACTAGTCCGTCTACTTGGACACTCAAGTCCGCCCAGGGGTCGGGACAAGTTCGCCCCACACGTACTTTAAATAGCAAATACACAAGAACAGTACAGTTTTGTCTTATTTTTTTGTAAAAAAAAACATAATGTTTGTGACATTATGTTAGAAACTTAAAATCCTCACAAATTCTGTTTTATCTATGAAATAAACCAGGCAAACAAAAAACATGGTTTGGCACTGCATCGGCTAGAAAATGATGAAATAAAAATGTGATTTCATCACTTTTTGAGTAGAAAGTAACACTAAAATGGACAATTGGAAGTCTTTATAAGAGTGCGTGTTAGTTGGTTTATGTTCACAAGTGATCCTGGGCATTTTACATCAGATATTCTAGGAGCGAACCTGCCCCGTGGCACATAGTCTGACGTGCGCTAACACAGAGACATGTTTGGTGGGGGAGGGG
Source organism: Lamellibrachia satsuma (assembly GCA_033239005.1). NCBI lineage: Eukaryota > Metazoa > Annelida > Polychaeta > Sabellida > Siboglinidae > Lamellibrachia > Lamellibrachia satsuma. Next base: position 9,902,853 of record BSQZ01000002.1, on the reverse strand, counting down.
AATTAAATATCACTGACACTGGATAAAACAACAGGTAGTTTGACGATCATGTGACTTAGTCGTGTGACCGAAGTTATTAAAAGCCGGTTGGCGGACTTGCCCCGGGGGCAGACTAGTCCCGGTCTCCCCTACAATTGTTTTTTTTATAAAGGTTGTAACACAACACTGTTTTCCAACGTTATAGTAGTGGTACGTTTCTCTTGACGCTGTGTATGCTTTGTAGTATATAGCTATTAAATTAGAGCTCACACGAAATGACCCATGGCGTATCTGGTGGAGTTAGCCATCAATTAATCGACATATTGTTTTCCAAACTTCCTACTAGTGGCGTCACTCCTCACCGATCTACTTTGCCAAGGCTAAGGTTTTAATCCAATCCGTTGGCGATTTTTTTTCCTGAAATACCTGTGCATGTTTGCACTGTACAGTCTCCGTCATGTTGATATAACAAATAATATCCGATTTTGATGTTCAACTGCGACAAAAGTTGCGAGATTTGCAAAAATAATTTTCCGTTTATTATTCGTGAATCGTGCTACTTATCCGCAAGCACGGCAGACTGTTGCTAGTCGCATGAAATGACCACAGCATGTGGCAGATACAATACATCAGTTGCACAACCATGTAGGTCTACCTGCTGCAAACCGAACCGAAATCGAGAAAAAAACATCTTGAACTTCTCAAAGCTGACGAATCGCCAAGCAGCACAAGACTAGATATATGGAATAGACGAATGCAAGATACATCAGCTCTGGTCAAAATGGGATTACAACCAGCTGAGTGCCTACCGGCTTGGTCTAAACAAACGTGGCTCTGCAACACTGTATTCGCACAGAAGTCGTCAGAGCAAAGACAGTCACAAGAAAGTGGCGATGTCAATATCCTGTACTGCAGGCCACTGGACACACTATAGGCCACTGGACGAGCTGCAGGCCACTGGACAAGCTACAGGCCACTGGACACACTGTAGGCCACTGGACGAGCTGCAAGCCACTGGACAAGCTGCAGGCCACTGGACACACTGTAGGCCACTGGACGAGCTGCAGGCCACTGGACAAGCTGCAGGCTTTGGAAAGGCTGCAGGCCACTGGACAAGTTGCAGGCCACTGGACGAGCTGCAGGCCACTGGACACACTGTAGGCCACTGGACGAGCTGCATGCCACTGGACAAGCTGCATGCCACGGGCACACTGTAGGACACTGGACGAGCTGCAGGCCACTGGATGAGCTGCAGGCCACTGGACAAGATGCAGGCCACTGGACGAGCTGCAGGCCACTGGACGAGCTGCAGGCCACTGGACGAGCTGCAGGCCACTGGACAAGCTGCAGGCCACTGGACGAGCTGCAGGCCACTGGACAAGCTGCAGGCCACTGGACGAGCTGCAGGCCACTGGACGAGCTGCAGGCCACTGGACAAGCTGCAGGCCACTGGACGAGCTGCAGGCCACTGGACAAGCTGCAGGCCACTGGACGAGCTGCAGGCCACTGGACGAGCTGCAGGCCACTGGACGAGCTGGAAGCCATTGGACAAGCTGCAGGCCACTGGACGACCTGCAGGCCACTAGACGACCCGTGTACACAGGAAGACATATAACGATCGTTACGGACCGGGCAAAGACAACACATTGTGTGGGGGACACAAGAAGAAGATCCGTGAGGGGTCATCCATAAAGTGCGTCACGTTTAGGGGGTGGGGGTCTATGCGTGACGAAGCGCTATATTGGGTGGGGTGTCTCTGGGCCAGCTTTAAGTAACGATTAAATGTTGGCTCGTATAGCTGTCAATATCTGACATATAGCTCTAATTGTTAAGCCATTTATTGGTATATTTCGAAAGCATTTCAACCACAAACCAGCATCATGGGGGGTATTTGTCTTATTTTGGATGTACATGCCAGCGTTACGACGCGTTACAAAGGGGTGGGGGGGGGTCTCAAAACGTCCGAAAATAGCGTGACGTACTATATGGACGGCCCCTAATATCGTTCGATGATATACACGGAGCAGGCAGCAAGTATGTTTACATTTTATGTTGCATTTCAATGATAACTGAAGGGAAGAAAATCAAATCACAAAGTCTGCACTTTGTCCACTTTTGCCGCATCGATTTCGGAATTAATTCAAGTACGATTTACTCTTGGCAGTTACAGTGGTCTACGATTTACTCTCGGCAGTTACAGTGGTCTACGATTTACTCTCGGCAGTTACAGTGGTCTACGATTTACTCTCGGCAGTTACAGTGGTCTACGATTTACTCTCGGCAGTTACAGTGGTCTACGATTTACTCTTGGCAGTTACAGTGGTCTACGATTTACTCTCGGCAGTTACAGTGGTCTACGATTTACTCTCGGCAGTTACAGTGGTCTACGATTTACTCTCGGCAGTTACAGTGGTCTACGATTTACTCTCGGCAGTTACAGTGGTCTACGATTTACTCTCGGCAGTTACAGTGGTCTACGATTTACTCTCGGCAGTTACAGTGGCCATTTTATATATTCACATTGTGCAAGTAAAGTCACCACAAACTTTTTACAATATATATTCGCCACGTTGTCAAAGCTAATGAAAAGGATTTTTCAAGGATTTAAATATACATACCTGTAGTTGTAACGGACGAACAGCGTGCAGCATCGTGGTGAACATTCGTAGGCTGTTGACATAGCTTCTAGAACATCCATGGAAACATAAACCACGTGAATTTAACTAAAATCGTGTCGACAATGATCCCATATTAAAATGTATTCGCCATCTGGCGATTAAAAACACGCTATTACTGGTAGCCTATATTTAAACGATTAATTTAAAAACTAACTGTATAACTGTGTGTTTATGTTAAACACCCATGCTTCTCTTG